>DWJK01000029.1:0-36271 GCA_018248815.1 Croniades pieria auraria
GGGGGGGGGGGGGCGGGGGGGGGGGGGGGGGGGGGGGGGGGGGGGGGGGGGGGGGGGGGGGGGGGGCGGGGGGCGGGGGGGGGGGGGGGGGGGGGGGGGGGGGGGGGGGGGGGGGGGGGGGGGGGGGGGAGAGAGAGAGGAGAGGAGAGTTAATGCGGTACAAATACCATATAACCCGGTATTTGTCCCAGGATTTCGGGTACCTTCTGAAGGTTTCCCCCTCGAAAACAAAAAAAAAGGAATACTTTATCTAGACGACATATTATACAATATTTATGTAGTTTGAGCTGGATGCATTCCATTGTGACTCTATATATCGCTCAATTGAGACTAGTCTAATATGTCAAAAATACTCGCTTTCGGAAAACAGTCCAGAAACTTTGAAATCATAATCATTCTATGACTATTATAATATTATATAACTTATAGACTATTCTATGATATCTGTTATAATAGTTATAGAAAAATTATGATTTCAGTTTCTGAACGGTTTTCAAAGCGTTTTTGAGACATTATATTCTAGTCGAAAAAAGCGATATACACGTGATGTCTTTGTCGAGTACAGAGGAATACTTTATTGAAAATCATTACTATCACCATTTGCCAGTTTCAGTTCATTGCTAGACATAGGCTTCCCTAGAGGTTTTTGGCTATATTATTTACGCTGCTGCCATTGACGGCCAGAGCATTTCCCTGTACTTCTAACCCAGAGTTATCTTCTGAGATTTCTTTCTGTTAAATTTTAATTATAGAACATGATTAAGTTAATCATAATTGAAATAATTTTTAAACGTGATTTTCAAATAAATTAATTTAATTTAAGCATAAATTGATTAATATTGTCATAGTCTAGGCGCAAGTATAAGACAAGACGCGTATTACTGTTACATAAATAAAAAACAGTTAATTAATAACTACATTTAATGTTTTATCTCGTAACTTACTAAATGACAAAAAATCCTTATGATTAAGATGTGAAGCAGTAATTGAATTATTTCACATAATTACAGTTACAATTAAAACAATATTTGGATTTACCCCTTAAAATTTTTAGAACTACATGTTAAACATTTAAAAAAGAAGACAAAGTTGGAACATGTTCAGCATATATTATTCTTACATACTAGCCTATTGCTGCTAGCATTAAAGTTGCAATATCTTCTCGAGGCGATCGCACAATAAGTTGCATGGTAACAGCACCCTGAGTAGCGACAAGACGGGCTTTAACCATAACGGGAGTTCCTTGTCGCCACAATCCTCCACCTCGAATTTCTTTAACTGTATCCCCTCCAATCGAAGATTTAGGTAACCCTAAGTGTTCACAAACTGCTTTAGCAGCTTCATCCAGGTTTGTCTGTGATAACCCAAACGTATCAGACGCTTCAGCTGCACTAGCAGCTCTTTCCCATGATGAGTCCCAATCATCTGGTGGAGCGCGGGTACGAAATTGATCTGCACATTTAATCTCAACTTCTTCCAGAGGATATGTATCAGCGTAACCCTCGCCAGGATCAGTTAAGCCAGAAGTTAGGTCGCAGTCATGAACTACAAATTCCAATGTCGCTCCAATAGTGCACAGAGTCTCTATAGGACTGTCGGGAAATTTCAAAATACAAAACACACTACCTTGTGTGTTATAAGGCAGTTCGTCACAAGCAACTACACCAAGTAACTGGTAACCAGGAGCTGGCTCAAGACGAATGTGTACATTTTTTAATAGCTGATCACCAAGCGTATTCAAGCAATTAAACTGAAGAATAAGATGACGACCAAAAATGTGCTTAACACATTGAACACGATATTCGGTTTCAGGCTCCGTTAAATCAATCGATTCACAACTTTTGAAGAGTGGGCCTAGCTTTTCAATACCCGGTATCACTCTAAGTTGCTCATATATTACTTCAAGAGTAACCACAGCTGGCTTACGATTTTCAATTTGCACGGGCACTTCTTCAAGCACTTTAGCTTCTTCTTCCTGGGGGACTGATTCAATGTCGAAAGGCTCATCGGGATTATTAGCCATGTGATCTTCTAGAGCTCTTTCTAATAAAACTGGATTAGGGTTTGGTACATTAATAATGTAATCGTTAATAAGCTGGGGATCATCAGAATCTAATATAGCGCTATAATAAATGGCACGATCTCTCACCTCATCTTCATCATCTAGCTGACAACGAGCTAAAAGTACTCTGATATTTGGAAGTAATTCTTCACGAACTGCACCAAATCTAGCCACTGCTGATACAGCAGCAGCTCGAACGGGGCCTGATTCCAGAATAACTCGGTTGTAAATATATCGTATATATCTTGATGGCTGACGTGCTTTTGGTCCTTCGCGACCTAATACATGTAAAATACGCACCGCCAATGAAGTATGTTCACAGTCCTCAATAAATTCGCACAGATGAGCAAGACCGGTCTCTTTCGCCTCAGGGTTTTCTTCTACTAAAGCAATAATCGCATCAGCTATAGCAGTTTTGTATTCAACTCCTCCCTCATCTCTCAACATTCCAGCTAAAAACGCCGCCAACGACTGATGTTTTCGGGGATATTTTGAACAAAGACGTCTGATGGCATGAACAACGACGATTTTAAATTCATCAGATATTTCAGACATGAAACTTGATATTTGTTTCATTAAACGTTCAATAGAACTTTCAGCTCCAGTAGCAAGCAGAGTAGTCACAGCTAAAGTGGCTACTGAGCGGTTGGGATCCGAAATTAGATTTTCCAAATCAACAGTACATGCTGCAACGGCATTAGGATGCTTTGCAGTGAGCTTAGCCAAAGTGCGTGCTCCAGCGAGTCGAAGAGTAGCCTTAGACGATCCACAGAAAATCTGCAGTACACTTACCGCTTGTGCAAGTTCTTTTGCTGTTTTTCTTATATTTATTATTGCATGAGCAGCTTCATAAACTACAATTTCTGATTTATGGCGAAGACAAGACTCAATAAAATCCATATAATGCTCAGATGTTTCATTTTGATCCTCTTCTGCTAATTTTGCTGCATACCGAATAAGAAGACATAGTGTGTATGGGGAACGTAGAGCAGATTTTGTTAGTTTTGTAACTAATTTAACTGTTGACAAACGATCATTCTTCCGAGCTCCAGCCAACACAGCCAATGCATGATAAGATACCATAGGATGATCTGACATCACAGCCTCCTGAAAAATTCATGTTTATTTTTGTTATTTGTAATCTTTTTAAATTGAAGTGTTAAGTTGTTATAATGGCTAATGACCATAAGACCTAAAGGATATATCCCATACACTCATAATAGAAGGTGAGCTTATTGACATAAATCGAAACTAGACCACTACTACAAATTTCAAGTTAGAAAAGCCCATTAACGACCGACTCCAGGGGTCAACCCCAGGACTTCTCTAACAATAGTCATGCTTGCAACTGCTTGACCAACAAAGAATTTCATAGAAATAGAATTAGATAAAAGTAATTGCTAGTTAAAAAGCAAAAAAGGATTGTTTGAAATAAGAAAACCCTAATATAGATATACTTTCTACAACACTTGGCAATCTTTTAACCCATTTTCAGGAGCAATATTTAATCATTTGAACCAATATTATTATTAAAATAGTACCTGGTTTAAGTGTCTTTCATTACAAGTTTATATTATTCCTATACTGTATTTTTGTTAATAGTAATACTTAGTTTCAAGTGTTTATGCCTTTCAACTGCTGGTTTTGGGTTTCAATGCTATCTCCTTGTTTTGTTATATTGAGGCTTAGCAATTGTTGAACAGTGTTATTGTTATAATCTTTTGCCTGAGCACTACTCATTGTCAGACAGTAAGGATGAACACATGTAGTTAATTTGATTTCTATAGAAGACAAATCTACCCCAAGCCAGCTTTGAACATAGTGATAATATGTTAGTGGTTATGAGTTTAACCTTATGGGTCTTATTCTTATATACTATTGCATTCCTTAAAAAAAGATCATATGATGTTGATGTTGTTGACAGAATGATGAAAAAATACATCATTGGGAAGACTACTTTGCTGCTATAAATGCATGTGTTTGGTGGCAAATGATGTCATACTCAGAAAATGGATTTTATATTCCAGGTACCTAAAACCTAGCAAAATATTAGACACTTCTAGTATCACAACTTCAATATTACCACCAATACCATGACAATCTATAGCTGTAGCTGCAATAAAAAAACACCATTGTTCTTATACTGGTTACAAAAGACTAATAAATTGAGTTATGAATGCAAAAAGACTATAATATAGTAAACTGTCAGAATAGGACCTGTTTCTTGTCAAAATTGTAAGCAGTTTTGAAAAGCTGAGTCGCTAACACATCATTGCAAATAAAATTTAACTTTGAAAGTTTTTCCTATTATGCAATAGATTAAATATATCTTTTAAATTAAATTTTTATTAGATACACAAAGTCAAATGCTTCTATGATACGGGAATATTTTCACCCCCATTTGCTTTCTAAAAAATGTAACATCATGTCTGTAATACCTGAACAGATAGGCTGAGAAATATAGTACACTCCCATATTTTACCAGTTATGTGTATGTCATAAATACAGATTGAGTTACTACTAGAAATTTAGGTTAAAAATCCAATAGATCTCGACCAATCTCGAGGGTTTGAACCTAAGACTTCGCAATCAAGACTCACTTTTACAACTGCTCAACCAACAAGCCAGTTAAACAGTTGCTTTCTATGTACCCATACAATTTTATATTTCTCGTGCTAAACATTCTATTATTGACTGAAGAGAAACATAAATTAGACATCCAAGTACACTCTTGGCCTAAAACTTATTGTAACCGAATTGCCAAATTCTAATATGCTGATAATAAAATACCTGAGTTTTATGCACTAGACTGTTTGTCAACTTTAATACCAAAATATACTCAATCAAGAAATAATACCTGTGCTTCATTAACCCAGCGTCTCACCAAATCTGGAACTGTAGCCGACAAATGTAGTGCAGATACCAATGCAGCAGAGCTTACAGCTGGGTTTTTGTCTACTATGGCCTGCTTCATGTAGCGTTCAATGGCTTGCAGCATAGAACTGTCACTTATACTACATAGAGCTCTTATAGCTGCGGCACGGTATAGGTCCTCTTTACCAGTCATGTCCTTGGTTAGTGATGATGTAACAATTATAACATCTTGAGCCATGGGGCTCAGATCCTTTATCGCCAGATACACCAAACGACGTAGAACGACATGTTTAGACTGGAAAAGTTTTGTAGTAGCGAAAAATATATCAGTTGCTTCTTGCAGCGTCAGTTTTTCGCCTTGGTTCAGCAAGTATATAATTTTTGTAAGTATAAGCATGCATTTCCTTGGTACTACTGGGGAGGAATTAAAATATCTTGTTTCTTGCAGAAGCGTTGTTTTGTCCAGATTTTGAAAATAACTAGCACCGCCATCTTCTTCTTCCTTCTTATCGCGTTTGAATGAACTCATCGTGCCTATGTATTTTTAGTTTTCAGTTTTATCACTTTTCCGTTTAGATAAAATCAGCTAATATTAAATTTTTCAAAATTTACATCTACCCCAAAAACAATAATTGGATGTACTCTTTATACCTCTTACATACACCTCCACAACTATACCGTTCAATAATCCCCCTAAATAGACTAAACCAAGATGATCTCGACTAGACTAAGACGATTTTGATATTGATTATAATTTTTGTAAAGAATATGGACAACGTTATAGTACTTAAATACACAAATCTACAAAAGATTAGCACATTCCAGGATTGCAAAATTAAAATAATACATCAGATCGATATGTGTACAATCTACATTGAGCACATCATCAACTTAATGTCATTGTCATTTGACGTATTCGACACTATCAAGTACATGACCAAAAAGTCATGCGAATTCCTAAAACACTATTATTTATAATATAGCATTACATTCAACAATAGAAGAATAGTTAAATATAATAAATAATTTATTATTAAATAATATGGTTTTTAGACCTGGCGTAATAAATAGATAATAACAATAGATTTGTTACCTACACGTTCTCGTCATTCCAAGAAAGTCAACAAATTGTATTTAATTTGTTTTAACAATAAATTTAGGGCATTACATTTTGAAAGATCATGTAAGTTAATAGGGTTACGTGTATGATTTTTACAGTACGATATGTATGTAGACATGAATGTTATCCACATTAGGACGTTACCGCCACGGAATAACAGGTAAATAAAATGTATGGTATCATATGAAAACGACTAAATTTTCGTTGCCGTTAATATCATGTTATATTATGTCCAATGCAAATCATGCAGTTGTGGTATTTTCCTGCTAAAAAGTTAGTATAACAGTGTATTGTTACAAGTGAAGTTGTTTACACTATAATAGCGGCAGCGCTTGCGTTTAATATGTAATATGTATATAGATAAATTTACATCCGCGACATTGATATATAACATACATAAAGATAAGTGTTCCGTGCACATTAAATCATTAGATTCACCACAAAATTATTTGCTGTGATTTAGAATCGAACCGGAAATCGTAGGCTCATGAGGTATAATTATTATACGGCGGCCAATCAAGGCGTACAATGACGTGAGCGTACATTTCACTATGTCACATAAATTATACAAGCGTCATACATTACAGTATCATTGTGATAAGAATGGATAATGTCTACGATGCAAAGAGATTCTGTGTTGCCACAAATTACAAAGCGCTCATTACTCTATTACGGCCCAACAATTTGCTAGCAATATACATGGAAAATAAAATATAATTATGAACGTATTTACGTAGATTCAAAAAATTGAATAGGCTTTGAATGATTATTTCGACTAATATTTTCAACTAAACTAAGGAGAATAAATTTTTTAAAATGTTACGGATACATTAAAATTTTACGATGTATATTGAACGTGTCCGAACGCATGTCATTGTTAACGAACGAATGAATGTATCCGTAAAGAAAATCATTACGGCTAGTACCTAAACAACAGGTGCGTGCGACTGAATGCACTGAAAATTCGGAAAATAAATAAAATTAAATTTCTTGTATAATAAGGGATTCTGATTTCCTTAATTGATAAAGGACTGTTCGATGGAGTTTAATTATAATGTTTTTCGTAATCAAAGTATACGACTAGCACTTCAGCTTTTGGTAAGTCTTTATTATTTATTTAAAATATAATTATATGTAAATGTTGTATATATGACGATTTATATTAGTAATTATAAGTAAGAAGGGTTTGCTTTGCTATTGTACTAGTTTACTCATAGGCAAAATTTTAATTGCGCCTAATAGTAGGTATATCGACTTGTTAAATGCAATGATTACAATGTTGATACAACTTTACTTAAAGGTCCATAACATCATTGAATTAAATATTTTGTATCATGTCTTAATTTATTCCAAGCGTTATTATTTGCCACAGCGGTAATATTTAATCTTTAATGTCGTCATAGTCGGGCTTATAGTATATATTTTAGAGACGCACATGATATATTACAACTATTTATACATACGTAGTTGTAATATATGTCCTTCTTTTTTTTTCAAAATACGTGAAAATATAAAGCAAAATCTATCACGGCACCGCAAGAACTTAATGCGCAGTACGATCGCAAAAGTACATGTGTAATAATATAATATTATAGCACCATATATACATGTACATATATCATAGCTTCGCCTGAGACGACGTTTAGTCGTTATGTACTCGAATATTACAATATTATTATGTGTTTAATATTTAAATAAATCGGTTTCAATTATTATAATTGTGCTTTCATTTGCCAATATATTTTTATTATTAGAATTATTAGGTCGTAAAAGTTAGTACCAATATCTATGGGACATATTTAAGCACTTATTTTAGTGAAAGGCTGGAAATACAATCGCTCTATTGTTTTCGCCGGAAGTTCAGGAAAATTTAGATGCAAAAAAAATATACTTAGGTATATTAATTCCTGTTTTATCACAGACTGAGTATTTTTATGCTTATTACTTTTTACCTGTGTTAAGAGTATATTTTTGATTATTTCGACGCGGAACCAACTCTAATAATTATTATATATTTTATCATCATCATCATCAGCCTATCTCAGTCTACTGCTGGACATACGCGTTCCCCAATGAGCGCCATCGCGCCCTGTCCCATATATTTAGTATAGAGTAATATCGGTATACCTGCGTGGTCTGTTACTTTTTTTCGGTCAGATCTCTGGTATGACATAGAGAATTTTGTAATTTATACCAATAGATTGGTAACTCTCGAGAAATGTTATGATGTAAAATATATCTAGGTGTTATAAAAATCTTTATGTTTATTACAATAAATTATAATTCTCACACAATTATTGTCCTGCCACAGGTGTGCAACATTTTGAATAATCCGGATTCTTGGAAAGGGTTCTAAATATAATAACAAGATTTTCTTACATCATATTGACATCCAAGTGAAGTAAATGTAAAGCATTTAAAAAACAGCAACCTGAGAACTTTCAGTACGTCGCCTTTTAATTGTTAAAGCTATATGACGATGTTAGAACAAGTGCGTTTCTTAATATTACTACAATAACAAATATTGTTAATAATGCACGTAGAATGCTCAATTTCGCAATTGCTCCTAGAGTAGCTGAAGAATATTGAATAACTGTATATGAATACTGTATACCCAGGACCGGAATTAGTGGCGCCGTTTAGGGGAGGCCTATATCCAGCAGTAGATATCTAGAGGCTGATGATGATAATGTATACGAAATATATAAAATATATAATTTACAAAATCTCTTTGTGAGTCTGTAATTACATGATGCAGGAAGTGTTGCAGATAATAATCTTCAGTTTGGATGGTCACTTGTAAACTCTATTTCAGTATACGTACATACGTCCGGGGTGTTGGGTTCATTTTTAAACAAATGAGAAGTACTTACATGTTATAGTATATTTTAAAAAAAAAATTTACATTTTCTATTTTTCTATTTGTTTGTCACTACGCCGATGCCAGTCCTTTGCAGCTATTTTCGTCCAATGCGCGCTTCTGGGTTTGATCTTCTTATCTAGCTACTAAATTATATTAAATTAACTCCAATCTGGTTTCCGATTGTACAACTCAATGGGATTTAGTCATTTTCGATGATGAATCGACCCGTTTGTGTGGCGCACTGGTTGACTAAGGATTTTTTTCCCAGTATCCAGGTCTTAGAACGAAGGTCATAATTACTAGTGTTCACTGAGAGAAGAGAACTAAAATCTAAAATCTTTAAACTTGTCTTGGTCCTCGGAATATACGCCTAAGAAATACAGCATTTTAAGGTCGTAACCGTATTAGTGTTAAAGAAGGATTTGGCGGGATAAGAAATGTATCGTTTTTAATTTAAACGGTATGTGTCACTTGCTCGTTGTATTACTTAGTTAATTACTGTATTGGTAAACAAGGGCGACAAATTTTAATAATATTTAATATATTTCCAGGCAGTAGTGTCCATGCGGTTTCTATTATTATATATGGATGCCAACGAAATTTCCAAATTTCGTCGGCAGCTTTTACCACACTTACCATAGTTTTGAATATACCTGTTTTAATTGTAACTATAAGGAAATACAATAAACCACATTTTTACACATTTTTTTATTTACCGATCTACAAATACATTTGTACATGGGTAATTTGAAACATTTTGCGGCGACATTTTTGCCCTAACACTCATTATATAATTTCTGAATCCATAATTTATAACACGTCTACTGTCTTGCAATTGTTCTAAAAATTATTATCATTAGGATTAATATATATGTATAAATATACATAGATATACATGGCTATACATAGATATACATAGATACATAAAGATACGAACTAATTAGACACGTGATGTAAAAAAAATTCGCTAGTGAATTTTGTTTATTTCATATTACTAATGAAAGAAAATTTTTGTTATTGCAATCTTTTATATTGTTTAATGCAAATAAATATCAGTCTAAGTATTTCTTAAAGGCTGCTTTGTATACTAAGATTAATGGATGTCAAAGTGTAAATATAGCTTTTACATAAAACATTTTGTTACATGTGTGATGTTTGTTATATCGCGTGTCATTCAATTTCATATGTAATAAATTTCTTCTTTGTTGGTGTATATACATATATATGGGCGAGTCTGATCCTCACACGAGTTCTTCTCGGGAAGCAGACTCATACATACGACTAGATAAGAACTGGGTAACTGGTAATATTACTAACAAATATTTTTATAATATTAAGATTAATGAGTGAAGATTTACATTAGGCTAATAAGACTTATCACATTTATTTCATTTTAATACCTACTATATTTTTTATTACATTCAATCGTGAACTTCAAATACTGAGAATAAGATTCTTTTAATTTGGCATTATGTAATAGATTGTAACTAAACAGGAAATAAACATTCTAATTACTTCCTTTTTCTTACACATTTACATTTTGTAATGTAACGAAAACGAATTCATCAAAATTAACTAGAAAAAAAAAGTAATGTTCTTAATTTAAATTTCTTATTATTCTACTTACTTATGTCTTTTCAGCCCTTATATATAGATTAAAAAGTTGCTATTTGAGAATTATCGGTACATGTCTAAGTAATGTGACCGAAAGTTTGGAAAAATATGAATATATTTATGAGTTACAAACATTTACAGGATAGGTCGCACTAAACTTTTTGAAAGTTACGATTCTTATGGATAAAGTCCATTTACTTTATTTGTAGCCGTAATGTTTGATATCACCATAACGCTTCGTAAATAAATATATCTCATCAATTATGTAACCTTGGTAAGTCCTTAAATCGTTTTAATTTTCTCCCATTATAAAGTTTTGAATTCAATATATCTCATACAAACCATGTTACAATTAGACGTGGCGTTGATCCACTATATTCTAGTACCGACGACTACTTAAAGTAATCCTTTATATTAACAGGCGTGAAGTTACGAGTAACATTACTTTTACTATTTTACTCGAAATGAAGGGTTTATTTTTTAAATATCTACTTTTTCATATTGTACAGTCAAAAAGATTGTGATTTTGTTACAGGGCCAGATAATACAAGTATATATAGAACCAAAAAAAAAACAACTATATATTTCGTAATTAACGGTTAAATAAATAACACGGTAATAATAAGTTAAACTTTCAATTTTTTAAAGTGAATATTCCGTTTAAAACTATAATGACTAGCTTGGCCAAATTGTTTTCCTTTTAGGCATAAATATGTAGATAAAATGAATTGATATACGTATAAATAAACTGCCAAGCAGTGCGTTGAATTATAGCATTACATCACAGAAAATTACTAACATCTTTGTTTGATACATGAACTAGAATACCATTACAATTGATAACAAAATTATATTTTAAAAATATCAACAGAAAATAATTTAACATTCTTATTTAAACGTAACTTTACCTCTAAAACACCTGAAAGTGACTCACAGTGTTGTTTAAAAATTATCAACAAATACCGGTTCACTTGTTAAAAGAAGACTAAAATATTTTTACATTTTCACGACAGAAGTAAATTAAACTTAAACGACTCGCTCGAACTACTCAATTATGGTATACAATTTTAAAAATACGATACTTCAAAAGAAATGCTTCATTGTTGACATTTTAGCTCAATACAAGTTACATACATAATTTATCTAGCTTGTAATTTTATTAAAGATATATGACTAAATAATTAGGCAAATATTTACATATTGCACAATAACCTGTAGTATGAGAACATATGTAGAACCCCACGTCTTTCTTCACATTGCAACATTCTATAAAAGATAATGTGGTTTCCGCAATACTTCTATATTTTAGCACTAATTTACGTTCTCATATCTCTGAGGTAACATTTTAAGTAGAAATATATGCTCTTCTATATTTTAGATAGGCCTTATAGGTTCTTCTTAATATTACACTATCCTTGAAAATTAAACGATTAAAAAAAACAACTTGCGTGTGTTAATTGGGAACTAAGTACACAATTTTCTTAATTTTACTGGTAATCCTTAATTTTCCCTATTCTTCTTTCTTATTAAATAAGTATATTATACGTTTAGAAATACTTGATTATTTGAATATTGTTTAATGAGTAGCCCCCAATTTTCATTAACTATAACTATTCACAATTATGCAATTACAATGTCAAGCTAGTTTGTGCCCAAATTAGAATGTAACTAACTGAATAATCCGCCAACCCGCACTTGGCCAGCGTGGCGAACTACGGCTTTAACCCTCTCAATATGAGAGGAGACCCATATTCCAACAGTGGAATGACAAATGGGTCGATTAAAAAAAAATTAAAAAAAACCGAATAATATCACTTTAAACAATACTCCGGATTAGCTTGACGAATTCTCGTATGGCCACATCTTTGCGAAGCTGAGATAACGGTTTTAATTTTTTTTTTTTGTCTATTTCACAACGAAACCTGTCTCGGCTGATTAAATATTTAACAACTGTGTCAAACAGGAAATTTAGTGCGTACAAAAACGTGGGTCCCGCGCGAGAACATTATTACTTACTATCATTGTTATACTAAAAACGAATTCCATTTCCTAGCAATCATTAAAAGCAAAATATGAGAAGACAATTAAATTATTCTTCTGCCTTTATGGATTCGTTATAGCATTTGTGCATAACTCAGCGAATGTTAGACGTCATAACTTGAGAGAGGGCGACGTTTTGTTTTACTAACACTAAAATCCATACACGGTACTTTTGTCTTGTTTACATTATACTTTTCTTTTACAAAATATATCAGTTTTACCAACGGTCATACCAAGTTCACACCAGCCATGCGTTACAAAAGAAATGTTATACGGAGAAAATCCAAATACCTTCTCCATTAAAACCTCTTCCATTACATCACTAGTCTACTTGATCATTCCCTTATTTTTAAACCTATAATGAGAAATTTCAGAACTTATCGAATATTTCGAAAAATTATCTGTTACGTGTTAAATTTATAGTTACATTACGCCTAGTGTTTATCCGTCAGCTCACTTCACATCACTATTAAATATCTTCAACTGTTATACATCACTGACAATGTTCAGATTTGAGATAATCAGAATCAGAGCTAACTGTGTTTTTGTGCATGTCGAATAAAATGAATTTCTTAATCACTGTTCTTTTCGTCGTTTGTTGACCGTGTGATCTTTTAAGAGCTGTTTTTTCAATAATGCTAATAACAAGTATCATGTGGTAACACTTAGCCTTTTAATTTGTAACAATCGCATGTAAACGTTTGAGGTGGACAATCGCTGAAGCTTTTTCGTCACACGTTTACATAGATACATAGATAGGTCTACGTTCTACGGTAATGGCAAAGTTACTTATCCCGCAGCCAAAATCGACTGTTCTACATATATTATGACTAAATGACCTTATTGTTTATTACTATTATTATTATAAGTAGAATTCTCAAAAATAATTGAAATTGTTTTAGTGAGGTTAAACTTTGGTCTCCCTTTTGGTCTAGCAGTTGTGCGATTTGCGTTTCGTTTAGTCTCCTCTATTTTCATTAAGTCCAAATTCAAGCCAATTATTTCACCTTAATGTTATTGGTATTTGCGACTTACAAACAATTTTAATTTGCCGTCATTTAGTTGGTGCACTTCACAGATATTCACTACAAGCGGCCTCAGCGGTTGCTGAATTAATTTGTAATTTGTTTACTTGCCTACCAGCTGGATTATTTGTGACCCTTGCTACATGAAATGATTCTTCCATTTTTATAATCGTTCCTTGTCTTTGTTAAATAGTATTACGTATCATCATACTAAAATGAACACCTGTAGCCATGTATATGACTGATGTAGGCCGGCTTTGGAAAATACAAGAGCATCTGCTCTAGACGTTTCTACGCTAACTAACAATTAATTAATACTGATCTTTACTCACTACTATTTAACATACTGCTTTGGCACACATTTGAACAAATCAAATGAAACGAAATTACCTATCTAAATATATCAAAATTTTAAGTTCATCAAAACCAATGTTTAGTCTTTACGCGGTATCACGCAGACAACTAACGTGTTCAATCATTAAAAGATGTATGAAAAGATGCCCATATTATACTAGGCCTTGTGATGTCGTTATCACATGTCAAAACTACTAAGCAATGCTATAAACGTAGTCTTAACGAACCGTTGTTTTATTTAATTTTATATTTAATGGCAACGAATGGTTATTGGAAGAACTGTGAAATTCCCTTACGGCTAATATATTCGCGCCGCTACGCTCGTTACCCTAATGTTTTTAACTCGTAAATGTGTTTTGTGACTACGATTGCCGTGGGCCGTAATGCAATCGGGCTAACGAGCCTTAATCCCAATCAGCAAGTGAAATCTATTTAGAACAAGTACTTTATCCATATTTTAATGATCAATATTTTTTTTTAATATTACGCACCTTTAAATAACCACTTTACTATTATGTTGTGATAATCGTATCAATTGATTACATGTTGGTGTTTTTAATTCACAAATGATGTAAAATATGGTTAAATATCATTGTTATTTAAATCTGAAAAGAAAATTCCAGTTAGCAAGACATGAGTTTGTTACATTGTATGTCTTTCGGTATGCGGCAGTTCAACTGTCATTAATATTTTCTGTGCCACGTTAAAAGTTTAAAATGCAATCATAATAGATAATTTCCAACTTTGTTTACATTGTAAATGTTTTTAACAAGGTTCCATTATTCAAAATAACAGACTAATCTTTGGTATTTGATACTTTCGGCTTGCAGCTAAACTTATTTACGGAATAAATCAGGGACTTAGAAGCGTGAAACGTAAATCATTGTTTGATCTTGTTACTGTCAATTTCACATTATGATGGAAATCAATTTCATTTGTCTCGATGTTTTACTTGAGATGTAATAGGTAGATTGATACTAAACTAGTCATTTCGATGTCATATGCACTAAAGCACTATAAAAATATCGTTCACTCATACAAGCAAAGCAATGGAGTTGCCGTGCTAATAACTGTCCAATGTCACTCTTCGACGGAGTGCAATATCATTTGTGTTTCTTAGCGGCGTCATTGGAATTCGCTGGCGGCTGCACACTTATTCGGACCTCTCCAGTGGGGCCCACGACAATCTTTACCTAAAAATACAAAAATTGTTATGTTATAAAAGATTGTAATATAGTTTATTTCCCAAAAAATGTTCCTAATAACCTGGGTATCGCTACTAGGAAAATAAATGAATTTTTCCTAAACTCTGATACAATGAGGTTGCATTGTTCCAAAAACAGTTAGATATCTTAGATGAAACTTTTAAATTTAAACCTTATTTCGATTTCTTACATTAAAAACGAAAAAAGATTAAAGTTACGTAATGCATATCGACAGTTTTATCTGTCGACCGATCTGACCTTGTTGATGTTTAGTCCGATACCTAATAAGAAGCTCAGTACGGTAGGATGACATATTTATGAATTTAACCAATAAACGCACTTACATTAAGTAGTTGAAGTAATGCTTTATATCATGTATAGACATTATATCATGTACAGACTATAATGGTGTTTTCACACGGTTCACATTTTAACATTTTTGTACCGGAGACAAAAGTATTGGGCCCGACGTTTCTTTTAAACGTAGTTTCTTTTAAGCTGTATATCTTTTTTTCTTTTACGTGTCTCTTAACTAACATGGAATACATTGACGTCTACATAAGTTCGGAACAGTGTAAAGACATTCAATGCGTAAAATCAGAATCTTAGATATTGTGCTACAGCGATTTCTTCGGGTCATTACATTTCATTGCACTTTACATTCTTTTATGTACCTGTTAACATAGAGATTGGTTTTCGGGCAAGCTGTCCTAGCTGCAATTCAATCTTGGAAACTTCAACCCACTGAAGTGGCAATATGTCTTCAAGTGAGCGAAGATACTGTAGGATTCATTTGTCCAGCGTAAAAACAGACTTATGCTTGGTCGTGATATTGCTATTGGCAAAAAGATGTGCACGTAACTAAGACGTAGGATAGGACTAATTTATACCAGTAACCCATAAACACTTCTTCTCGCCATTCCTGTTACAGTGGTCAAGAATTATGCATTTGAGTCGAAGTATGGGCACGTTGACGTAATTGTTGTGTTAAGATGGTTATGATATGTTTCGCGATGATATGAATTGCTTAACTTAGTTTTAATTTTATTTCGTGTCAACCATGTAAAATGTTCAGTTTACTTTTGGTGTTCAGCATAAACTAGTGAAGTATTAGACAGTCTAATGTTTCATCGGCATAAGTGTAAACTGAGAAAGTGATTATAATAGGTACCCCAACCTAATAAAACCGAATCACAATACGATTAAATCCACGAGCTGGAATTTGAGCGTTTTAAAATTGAAATATTAAATTATTTAACCCATTAATAAACAAGAAAGTGTTTCAACATTACAAATTGATTAGCAGAAATACTCAGAAGTGCTTTAAACATTTCTGGGTCGCAAAACCCTAATGAAGTGCTCAATCGTAATTGAATTTTGCAGAATGCGAAGATGATATTAGAGATCTTTTAAGTGACTGCCTCGAAAGTTGAGGGGTTGCAAGCGCGACTGCCGATCGTAAATTGCTGGGTTCAAATACCTGTTCAGGTACTATTGGATTTTTCTGATTAAGAATTTCTGGTAGTGACTCGGAGTCTGAATCTGTGCCCGGTGTACGGCAATAGACTCACCACCTATTCCATAAGACGTAAAGGTAACTGGTGAAACGTGGGAGTGTAATACACTCCTCTGCCAACCCCTTCGAGGATTACAGGTGCGATGTTACGTGTCTTTTAAGTGAAATCTCGAGGTACCAAAAATGAATATTAATGTTGTTCATTTGTTCTGCGTACATTGATGTAACGCGTCGTAACTACCCTGGGTTTGCAAATGTCTATAGGTATATTTCGTGTTCCATGTATTATTGATAAAAACGTTTTAAATATTTAATATTTTAAGACGATATCGTCAAGAATTACGAACCTATAAATCCCCGAAGGGGTATGGCAGAGAGTTGTAGTATACTCCCACGTTTTACCAAATACGTTTACGTCCCATGAAATAGGTGGTGAGCCTATTGCCATACACCGTGGACAGATCCAGAAACCGAAACACTACTAGAAATTCTAAATTAGAAAAATCCAATAGTACCCGACCTGGGATTTGAACCCAGGACTTCTTGATCAGCAATCGCGCTTGTAACCACTCGGCCAACGAGGCAGCAAAAATGAAAAAAATTTTGCATTTATAAGCGTAGCTACCAATTCCAAAGGTTTTGAGCTTAAATCATGATGTGTAGCTTTTTCTTTATAAAATTAATTACATATTGTGATTAAATTTAACTATCTATAATGTTAAAAGAAATTATGGTGAGAAAACTTAGATATCCTAGAGTAAGAATGTTCTTCTCTGCAAAGTGTGAAGGTTGCCAACGTGCACTTGGCCAGGGTCAAAGAAGGAAGAAAAGGCTCGTATCCCAGAGTGATTCAACAAAAGTTTTGCGAAGAATTATGACCCCTTTCGACGACATTGTATCCTGACCGACAAGTACTACCATAAATTACAATGGAACTGTAGTGGAAACCTTAACATTTTACGAAGTTCGGGAAATTATAATAATCATCATCATCATCGTCGTCGTCAGCCTCTAAATGTCCATTGTTGAACATAGGCTTCCCGTAATCGGCGCCATTACTTCCGGTCCTGGGCCGAATTCAGCAGCTTCCCACTGTCTTCAGGTCGTCAGCCCATCTGGTAGGAGGGTCTATGAAAATAATACTAAAAAACAATTATGCTGTTTTCGAGTTTGAGCGTCTAGTGTCGAAAGAGTTGAAGTGCAGTGGGAAAGAACAATAAACTAAAACGTGCGAACTCTTACAAAAGATATGGGACGCATAGGAACTTAGATGTTCTTGGACGGAAAAATGATTACCTTAACACCGTTGGTAATTGATTACACCTGGTGTTACTGGGCGAAATTAAAGCTAAGGTTGAGATGTACGACTTAAAATACCGACTAGGAAAGTATGTTTAAGAGTTAACTACGAAAAGCTACGCAAATTCACGAAGACGCTTAAAAACATACATATGTTAGAAACACGACATTCAAAAAAACATTAGATACTTAGCCTGCCCTATATCATACACAAACACCAGGAAAGCAGAGAACGGTATGCGCACTTAAAACTTTTTGGAATGTAGTGCTGCACTCCATAATGAGTCAGTTTTTAAGTTTTTTATTTGGGGCACTAAATTTACAATTTACAAACCCGTTATATTGCGTAGGACGTGAGGTTTGAACATTAACTCATGAAGGGAAGAAAAGCTTTTGATCATATGAAAGCAATTTTTTGACATAATCAGTTGGTATTGCAAGAACTTGATCGAAATTCGAGGGTAAATAAGGCAGCTGTGACGGGTGTGTGACGGAACTTAACATAATCGGGGAAGTATAAGAATACGGTTGTCTATGGCTTGGCCATGTGAAAAGAAGGGTAGCTTGATCTGTTGGTGGCTCCAGCTTAAGCTTGTGCTTCAAAAATGTTGTTAGCTTTTGTTCCACGGGCTCTTAGGATATCAAGAAACGAAACCCATCATGACGTCATAATAATGACAGGCTGCAGCCTTTTGACAGAACACTCGATATTTTCAATCTCAAGTTGTGTATTAATTGTACTTTATTACCAAAATTGCCTCATTTTATATCTGATTTTCATCAATTTCTCATTCTCATTCTTTTTTTCTTTCTTCGTTCTTGCTTCATCTTAGGACGTATCTCCGTTTGCCATCATGCGAGATTTCGGCCAAACGCTAGTCTACCATATAATAAAAAAATCACATTTAACTAATGTACAATGAAAATGATTTGGATAACGTAGCCTAGGACGCCTAGCTTGGTCGAATGACGACATGTGCAATGGGGCTGGCAGTGGTTGGAAACGAAAGCGCTGAAGATTTAGTTAATTGGCGGGTTATTGTAGAGCCTTATGTCCAACAGTTAAGTTTCGTCAAGTCTCGTCACCTATACCACAGTGCCTGAAGAGCAAGGTCCTGCCAACTATGACATAAGCTTCTGAAACGTGGACGCTGACATTGGGACTAGTTCACAAGCAGAAGGTAGCTCAACGTTTTATGGTAAGAGCTATGCTTGGCGTTTCTTTGCGGGATAAGATCCAAAACGAGGGTATCCGACGGAGAACTAAGGTAACCAACAAAGCTCAAAGGATTAGCACGTTCAAGTATCAGTGGGCTGGTCACATATATCACATAACCGACGGCCGTTGGGGCAGACGAGTTCTCAAGTGGACACGACGAATTGGCAAACGTACTGTGGGTCGCCCTCTGATCCGTTGAACTGACAACCTTAAAAGTGCAGATGGTAGCGGCTGGATGAGATCTGCGGATCGGGTGTTGTGGCACACCTTGGGAAAGGCCAATGTCCAGCAGTGTAACGGTAAAGGCTGATGTGATGATGATGATGTCCAGCAGTGGATGGAAATGCAGTGAAGATGATGATGACGACTCGGATAATTATTCCAAGTGTCATCATAATTATATACTTTTATCGTTTGTTGTGTAGGCATCTGTCGTTAACATTATACCCCAGATTATATTGTTCAACAGCAAAGCACAAATTATAACAAATGTACATAGTAACCCGTTTGTTACATTTTTTTACAGAGTTTGAGAAATTATTGTTTTTTTATTTTGTTATGTAGTCCAATAATTAATTTAAATACCTGGCAATTTTTTGAACTTCTAGCGCGAGTTTACGTTCTTTAATGAGAAAATTGCAGAAATTATCTAGTTTTTGCAGGGACTTGGTTATCTGTGTCATATCAATATTCTATAATATTTGCTGAATTTGCTTGTACGGACGATTTGAAATTTGCTTAGTTAAAACGGAAAATAGTAATGAAATGTTTAAGTACGTAATGTATGTGTATGTTTTTGTAATATACATGTTGGATGTTTTTATAGCTTCAGAATATTATTTTTTTAGCCCTCGTAGTTATAATGTAAAACGCCCTCTATAGTAAGTAGTAACCTACCTGTAACTAGTTTACGAAGTTGGCGACAGAGGGCGTTCTCTTATTATTTAATAATTTAGTTTTGTTTCGGTAGATATATTTTAAATATCACTAGATATAGTTTTCCTCGTATTAAGCTAGATGGCGCTGTTATGTTTGCTATTTACGGCGTATTGTACGGTGAGCATCCTAGCCTACCTAATTGGAGTTAGTGCTTCTTTACTTCGATAGATGGCGCTGCATGGGCGTTACTTTGAGTACTGTACTGTAGCTGATTGTCGTATTTAAACATTTGCTTAAGGAAAAATTTTCCATTTTAAGGATATACGCATTTTTTTCGTTCCGATGTGCGAGGAAGCATTGCTGTAATAATAAAAAATAGTTTTTGTCGCACCTAGTCCCCTTGTCAAACATTCATTGCATAATACACTGGGTTGGGCGGGGGCGCCATAGGCGATGTAGCAGCTGGAGCAGATACCCCTGAAGGCGCCCCTTCAGGGGCTCCACGAGCCGCACGGGAAGGTGATCCGGGCGCTGGCTGATAAAGTGGTGCTGCCACCTGAAAACCATGATTAATGTGACGATTAAGAATAAGTTGGAAGATTAGTACGTGATGTTATTTATCCTCTGTCGGCTTCACACGTTCAATGACTGATCTAACTTCTTCCATAATTTAACCCGGAAATGTGACCATTTCAATATTTTATATTTTGTTACTGGACGTTATTATTTGTTTGGATTTTTACAAGCATTATTTTGGTCTTTAATTTTTGTAAGTCATTTTTGTTTTCTTATCTACCGCCATGGAGTTCTTTACCCACTCAGTTCTGTATGGTCTGCATATTTCAATATTATACCACTTTGAGTACAAAAATTTTAGAATTAGATTGACCTAACCTTTTCGGAATAGCAAATCATTTGTTTGCCTCCACCGGGCTGCGGCGCCGGAACTGCTCTATATCTAGCCGGAGCGGGACATAACGGCTGAAAAACAGCAATTTTCATGACATATTAACTATCTCATCATCACGTCTTCACACACCTTTGTCTAGGCTAACTTTTGCTAAAGATCTTTACGAGTTTCATTTCAAATAGATAAACTCGAACTAGAGACAATGAGGAAGATTAGCTTTTGGTATTGTTTTGACATTTTAATGATACCTGTATCTGCAGCGCGTGTGTGTATTGCGCACGTTGTGCCTGACCCATAGGCTGCGGAGTGCTGGTACCGCTGCGGACCGTTTGTGGCTGGTGCTGGTGTTGCTGGTGCTGTTGGTGCTGTTGGTGATGCTGCTGGTGCTGCGGGTGCTGCTGTTGCTGGTGTTGATGCTGTTGGTGTTGGTGCTGATGTGGCTGCTGCTGTTGGTAGTAGCCTTGCATACGGGTGTCTGGAATTTAAATATATATCCATTCACATGATACATGTTCACTTGGGGCTTGAAATGTTCATTATTTATCGAAGAACTCTTCATCCTCAGAATCCGTCGAATAGGTTTCGATTTAGTTTCGTCAACTACTTCGTCGTAGATGCATACTCTTTTCAGAAATCACGGTACTGTCGAGTATTTACACTGTCTTGTTTTCATAGTCGATATTTAAGATTGGTAAATGAGGTAGGTAGGTGACCTATAAATAGAAATTTAACCTATAGAAATATATCCTATATCTAATAAGTGAGTAACGATCACGAAGTTCGTACATATATGCTGATATTGTCAAACATTATTCCCGTTCATTTCATTAGCATTATGTACGAAAATATCATTTTTATTTTTCAAAATTGTTGTTATTTTTTC
Organism: Croniades pieria auraria; assembly: GCA_018248815.1. Classification (NCBI taxonomy): domain Eukaryota; kingdom Metazoa; phylum Arthropoda; class Insecta; order Lepidoptera; family Hesperiidae; genus Croniades; species Croniades pieria. Next base: position 21,864 of record DWJK01000029.1, read on the forward strand.
ATATTAATATTTCTTATTATCCATTTTAATGTCATTAGTGTTCATCTCGTGGTCGAAAGTCGACGATCGTCATTATCGCAAATGTAAGAAAATCACCTTTTTCTACTCTCATACATTCGTTCATTATATCTCTGAGACAAAACACAAAATATTAATTCAGGCCTATTTATATATTTATAGACCGCAACATTGGTTTAAACAAGCAAATTTTATCGGAAACTTTTATCAAAAACTATTTGTTTGATGTTTTTTTAGTTTAAGGACTTCTTAGACAATCCTCTTAAAAATATTACCATATGTATATTTTGTGTAAACTTATTAAAATGTTATCACCCTATGTAATATACTTGTGCATACATATGTATGTATGAGCATCATACATCTCCAAAACTATAGTTTTTTTTCCAATTTTTTTATTGATGACACTAAAGCTCGTCAATACTTAATAAACAAAACAAAAAAAGAACTAACTCGATCGACAAACAGAGAAGAAAGACATATCGAACTGTTTGGTCTTTGCCCATTAATATCAGATAAAGGTGTGGGTAACTGTATTTGTACCACGTCTACATATCGTAATGCCCGAAATGATTTTGGGTAAGATTTTGGATAGCTTTACTCCTTTTGAAGGTCATATACCTACTGCTTGGATATTTTACTTAAATCGATCAATCAATCGTCAGTAAGAGTTAATAGATGTGTCAATAAAATGCTAAAGGTGCTCTTACTGTGCCAACCAGAACATAGGCACAAATATTATTTTATTTTTACATTTATAAGAGATTTATATTTTATTTTTATTACAAATGCATCTTAGCCATAACTGTTCCTAAGAGTTCAAAATAAGGCAAAAAGTACTTTTAATTAAATTTGCATTATTTAAATGCGGCGCGATCGAAGTTACTGGATGCAACTAGTTTTAATAGCACCATGCTAGCGTTTAATACTAAGGACAATGTATATAACAATTCTGAAAGTATTGTTTGGAGATGTTGATCCTTAGCATTTATTTGGAAAATATTAAATATCTTATTGAAAAACGAACACTTTTTGTATAAATATTTGGCGTTTAGGTCAAAGTTATTACTATCGCGAAGTAATAACTTTGACCTAAATTGTTATATAGAAATGCAGTACAGACTAGTAGGCGTATAGGTACAATGTTTAAAGTAGATAGAATGAGAAAATTCCACACCCCGTAGAATTTAGAACCTTCCCACTATACTGTGTAAGGGAATATATCGTTCTTAACCAGCGCCATAGCGTTCTCTTATGACCAGTATTGTTTGCACACTCTTTGCAAATGAACTTCAGTACCAACTCAAACAATTTTTGCGGACGGTTTAATTATTCATAAAAATCTCGTATAATTTTTGTATTAATAACATTTATATTCAGGTGTTTTGAACCTAAAATTTCTTGTAACAGCGTATACATAACAATAATAACAATGTATTTACAATAAGCAAAAATCTGTAAAATGTATAGATAGGGTAATTTCAGGAACTGAAACAAATTAGATAAAATGTTTCAATGTCGGTTTCAGTCATTTGTAATATATTTTCAGTTGTAACGTTCGCTTAGTAAGAGATTGCAGCGATTTCAGCTTTGCACAACACTTCGCTTAGTCGCTTTGCTTCAGCTTTTACTTATTATTCCGTTATAACAGTACACGTTTAAACAATATAATATTGTTGTTATTTTATGTTTCAAACGCAGCCTTCGCTTCTGTACGCAGTATCGACAACTTGTTGCATTTTTTGTAGTGGATTAATTTTCGCTGCTCAATTCTCTCTTTCCAAACTTAGCTCGGACCATCCTTTCTGTTCTGAGTAAAAAGATGGTAAAACTTACTTACGAGTTAATATCGCGTTAAATTGTTACCGAAGCTAGCTTAGAAAAAGAGATTAAATTGTCACATCGCAAAGCGTGGATCTTCGGAAGGTTTTTTTTTTCAAACCCAAACAATTTACGATTGAGACTAACAATAAATTGTCAATAACTCCTGTAGGGACAACTATTAGATGTGCTTCTGACTCGAAAATCTACTCTAAGTAATAACTCACCTTGTATTTTTTTTTAGCGTTTTCATTGTGTTTTGTGACTTAACGACAGTCAACTATGAAAGTTTCGATGTAGCTTTTGTAGAAGCAGCTTTCTTTATATAATACAAATGTATATATTCCCACCTCTCATCGTCTTTCGTAAATGTGATGAGACGTAAATGTGGTTAAAGGTGTGTGTATTACATTCTTCTTACCCCTTCGGAGATTACAGGCATAATGATACGTTTGTAATTGTATACAATTTTTTAATATGTAATACATATTCCTTACATATGTATACGAAAAATATATTTAGAAAAGATATGCGTATGAAAGTAGTATATTAATTTAGATAATACAACTCGAACTTGAGGACATCCACTAACAAAGCGTGCTTGAATACATTTCGTTCGTCGATTGGAGTCCGCGCAAGTTCTCTTCAAATAACCGTTGACAACGTAGCTTGGAACATGAAGCAAACGTATGAGTTTTGTAATCAAATACATTTGTGAAATGAAAACAGTTGAATTTAACAAACGTTCCATTCCAGGTTTTGTTAGCTGTACAGTTTCATATTTGTAAATAAAAAGTTAAGTCTAAAAACAGAACACACATAATAAAAGATTTCTCGGCAGCCGCTGTATATAGAGTCGCATATTTTCAGATAATCGCAAGCTTCTATTACAAAATATAAGTAGAGTAAGAATCTATCTATAATAAAGGCTGTAGAGTGCTGAAAGGGGGGAATCGTACTTACAGTCATTAGCGTTCCAGTGGGATCCGTAGTCGTGCTGGTAGTGGTAATGTGTGCTATAGGGAACGTAGAGAAGCTGGTGGTGGGTACGGATGGGCGGCGGGGACTCTGGACGTCGGCAACGCGGCGCATTGCGTACTGGCGATGTTTGCTCTGAACTCGTCTGAGAGCTATAGAGCTCTTGGCTGCTATCTGAACACCTGGAAAATATTTAGCTGCATTTCATGTATATCTCCTGCAACTTGGCTTGCTCTCGTAATCGACGTAGTCTTGAGCACTTCAAGCTGCCGCTACAATGTGGATTGGAGGAGAAACAGATTGTTGCTTAACATGTTTGTTCCAAGTTTTAAACGATTTATGAAAAAAATAATTTTGATACGGTTTAGTGTTTAATAAGGAAATACGTAACGATAGCTTAAACAGACATCTTTTAAACGATGTTGTTCATAAAAACTGTCCTGTAGTCATGTAAGATTGATACTGAAATAAGTTTTGCGTGACTAGAACCCTTTACTTAAACCGTCGTTTAATTTCGCGTTAACTCCGCTATGTTTGCGTATTACTTGTAGCGATAACTTGGCGCGAATGTGTCGTGAGTTGGAAACTTAAGTTTAACTGATATATTTCAGCCGCGCGTAGCAAAGTTGGTGGTAATTGCCGTTTGTGAGGATTAATTACTGCCTGTGAATACGTAAAATGGATTATCCTGCGATAGAGTCACGTATTCCCGCCTCGACGCGACAAATACAATTATAGTACCTGTATACTTACCTCCTCATTTAACCTAACAGATGTCACCCTTATAATTATTTTGGACACTATAAATACATTCAGATGAATATTTCAAATAAACAGAAAGAAAATTAAAGATCACGGCGCCTATGAATAATATAAATATGTATACAGTGCATGAAATCTTCAAGACTTTATACACAATATTGTTAAATTTAGCACATACATGATCTACATTGAATTTGGTATTTTATTTTTATAAACGAATATTTCTTTGTTAATAACTTTGCAAGTATATAATACGCTCATTTCTAAGAATTACTTATATTCTTTTGAACCGTAAGTTACTTGGTCAGCTCATTTTTGTATATATACTAGTGTGTAACGCAGATTCATAAAAGGGATGCAGTTTCGACGAATTTTAAGTTTGTGTAGCCACCGGGACTTGGCGACTGCGTAACGTAAAAATATGGACATCCGACAAAAACCCCGGCAGCAAATAAAACAGGTTGACGTATTCCATTTTCCGCAATGCAGCTCAGTAACCAATCAGTCGGGTAACGGCGTATTTCAATTCGACGATTCGATTTTTCGCTTCCATGGGGCTTCCATGGCTGTTGCGATGTTGTTTGGACGAGTATGTTTGATTGAAGAAGCAGTGATTCAAATTAACCATTCTGTATTAAGAACGAGCAGAAATAATTTATTGATCACCGCTTCACCCTTCCTCATTTCTGATACGCAGACCCTTGTCCAACAGCGGAACAATAAAAGTTGATGGATTATGTTAGATGCTTAGCGATGTTTTATATTTTTTCCAATTCATCATAACATGTTCTTATATGCAATCTTATTATGCACATATTATACACATTTGAGATTGACTGCCTTTATATCTCGTATTCGGTTTCATATAATCACCATGAGAAATAATAATAATAATAATCACGTTGCTAATATAATAGCGAACATTGTCGGGAATGAAGGACACCTTATGTAGGCACCTTTGCAGACTTTTACGCTCTTGACGATGTTGATAAAGTCAAACATGTTATGTAGAAGCGAGCGTTTGTGCCAATTTAGTGGATAATACATTAGGAGATATAGGCTGCTGCGGAAACTATTCAAATCGACAACATGATATTGCATATTTATTTATGCTTAATTTAAGAATGCGTGTAGGTCTATCTAGTTATAATTAAATAGGACACATGACTGACCTGACACAACATGCTGGAACCATGAATGTACACAGTCTAACTCACGTACAGAATTTTAAAAGTGAATATATATGTATAAGTATACCTATCGACAACGAACCCCTTACAAAAACAATTGTCTTATACGTACCCAATGTTGGCATAAAGCGAACAATTCCTGTAGAGGTTTTCTTGCTGTTGTCGATGTTGATAGTGGGCATAGGAAGCCATGTTCTGGGCGTGGGCGTAACATGCCTCCGTATGTTGCTGTGGTACCGGTGTACTGTTGCACTGCCTGCTCGTGACGTAGTCAGACGACTTAGACCTGGAAGACACATACCCTGACTTGTCTTTTTCTACCACGATTTAAATATGGTCGCTATTTCTTTCATTTATTTCTGTATAACATTTTAAATTCAATTCTTACCTATTTACGTAAAGGTTCTACGTACATATTTATACTGAACCCAAATTCTATGGATGATTTATTACGCATCATTAAATATCACGAATACGATGCCTTAAATCATGATTGTTATCTTTCTATCTTAAAAGGTTATTTAGATATAAGATACTATAATCGAGCACTTAATCATAATATATTGTATTCTAAGCGGCCTTAACAACCTGAAATCTATGTAACAGGAAAGAGAATTGAAACTTGTCAAAAAGCAATATTCAACAATGACATAAAAAGTTTTTTTTTGTTTTATTATTAAGGCACTTTGTCGCTTAGCGACCACATCGTCCCGTAAGACAACACGTAAGGAATATATTACACACACTGATAATGAAGAGTACATCACATTTACAATAATCGACATAATAGGTTCAGAATTGCATAGACGAAACAATGCGAGTACATTGTTTCGTATTAATTCAAATAATTAGGTGTTATGAAATTCATCCGATTATTTATAATCGCATCGTTTGCTGAAACGAATATGTTATTTAATCGGCAACCCCTTTCCAAATAACATTTCATTTATTTACGATTAAATGTTGTGAGATAGAATTTTTGGGTTGAGCTCTAACGAATTGTGGTCGGTGAGACGTAGTTTGGACGCTCCCGTAGACATAATACTTAGTTCCATTGTACCGTTTAAGCTATTGTGTTAAGGCGGCGGAAATACTGAGGATTTATTAGAAATGTTTTTCCGAACAAGTTTCTGTTGGATTTTTGTTCGAAATATGTCTGTTTCGTATTTACGGTCTGGCGGTTCACAATGGTGTAATTGACAGTTTCCACGCTCAGAATTAGCCGTGAATGAGAAGCAATTTATTTCATTGTTGGTAAAAAATAATTAAAATACACTTTTCTTAGTATCTCATTTAACATTTATGCATGAGTAGTTGAGTTCTGCAAAAAATGATGTGCTTAAACTGTAGGGGTTTGATAGTAATGGTGTAACGAATGCTTCACTACACCACCGGTTTCATCATCAGATCTTCGTTTTCTGATGTAAACTATTAAACTCGGCGACGAGTCATACTAAATATTCACGCTTAAATTCATCCTCCAATGCAGGCAATTATGGAATAGTACATTCCTCGCTCAGAATTGTCCTTAGTGACTGTCCAATATGTACCTAAGCCTCTGGCCTGGCCTATCTTTTAGTCACTTAGTGCTGATTGGTCTTTGCAGATTGTGAATTGTATCTCGTCTCAGATAGGTTAGAAGAACTACGAGTACTTGATGTCGGTTGTACGTACACCTTTCTATTAGAACCAACTTCGCTTTTCATTCCCTTTTTAACAGAATCTCGAACAATACGTCGATTTTTCGAAAAGATCGCAACATTATGATTTACATAAAATAATACGAAGAATTAAAGCATTATATATAAGGCGGCAGGCATATGCTAGATGCGACAAGCCGAGGACAGGGCGCGATGGCGCTCATTGGTGGAGGCTTATGTCCAGCAGTGGACTGAGATAGGCTTATGATAATGATGTTTAAAACCTATGGGTATATTTTCAATATCGTGAAAAGTTAACTAATTTTCTCGTGGATAATTATTGTTGTCAAAAATATACATGTCTATTGTTTAAAAATTCTCACCAACATAAGACAAACGTAGTCACTTACCAGTTAGAACTGGCGCTGGCACGACTCTGTGGTCTGGAATTTAGATTAGCTTCCGAATAGTAGGGCCAGGAATAGTTGGAATTGGAACTGATGCGTTGGCAGGCGTGGGATGACACTTGGGAGGGGGTGGTTCCAGGTGAAGGTTGTAACTCGTTCTGCATCTGCTGTAGGATGTCGTCTGAGGCGCCGAGCTGCTGCTTAATGGCTATACCTCTTACTGCCGGCCGGCGATGGAATCCTAAACGAATATTAAGATGTTTTGTCACGATTTATTATTATTCTACATATCTTAATGGACATTTTAATTAAATTGATTTTAGAACAACAATATTATTTTAACAAAATTAATGTCACGTTCAATACAGCGTTTCTTGTTTAATTCTTACAGAAAAGCAGTGTTTATTAATTGTTTTTAAAAATTAAAAATAAATAAATTGGGTGGTAATCTTTTCAAATTATGTGTCTCGACTTGAAAAATTCGTGTCACTAAATAGTGCTAATATTGCACTACCAATCCAGATTAGCAGGTCCTTAGGGAGACAGTAAGTTACCCGGATATCTTCGGTTCCTCAAGTAGGTATATCTAAAAACCTCGTCTAAAACAAAACTGCTACTACTTTTTGAAGACCAAAATCGATGTTGACATCGCATGTTTAGATGAAATAACAAAATAAAGCGCTGTTGTATAAGTGTCATTGGCTCAGAAATTATATTACTTTAATATTTTTAGAATTTCAAACATAGCGGTGATTTGCTAAGCTTACCGAGTACCCTATGAAAATATTTCCAATCCATACCTACATCTTAGTGATATCAGATTGGGAATTCAATCAAATACTCGTTAGCCACAAGTGCTGTTCGCAATTTACACTACGAATATTAAACGAACGATGGCAACATTTTCACTGATTGACATTTCTTCGTACCTTGATGTAGGGTCAGAATCAAACGTTACTTGAATGTATACGTATGTATTTTCGTTTCGGTAATGTGAAGCTCATTTAAGATTCTTTAAAATATTCAATATTGATATCGTTTTGGTATTATTCGATAAGCTTTCAGTTGCAGAAATCAAGTTAGTATTGTTAATGTGGCAATTTCAATGTTACTTATGGCTACTGTAGACAGATTAAAACATTGTGGGTCTACTCACGAAATGTTACGGAATATATATCTTTATCTCTTTTCCGGACATTACAATAGCTGCCGGAACAACATATGAATATTGTTTAGAAAACCAATATTAACAAAATATTGACTTAATGAACTTAAAAAATATTGGGAGATAATGAGAGGTAAGTTTTTTATTTTACCATAATCATCATGTTCGTCGTCGCTGCTGACTGGCTGCGACTCTTGGCTGTATCTCTGTCTCAGTCTTTCGGTCCTGGGAGCAGTAGCCCGAGCGAATGCTGCCAGGCTGTCGTCACTTTCCCCGGCCCCTATAGAATTTTTAAAACCTATTTGACACTAGTGCTTAAACAACAAACTTTTTACTACTGTTCACAATCAAGTTTGTAAAACTTTGTTTAACTGGAACATAACATAGATAAAAACGCGAAAGTGAAGTCATCGAGACCATTGCTAGTTTAGAACATAAATTGTACATAAAACCAAGCGTAACATCACGCTTGTTATCCCCGAAGAGGTAGGCAGAGGAGTGTAGAACACTCCCACGTTTCACCAGTAACGTTTACGTCCCAACATGGAATAGGTGGTGAGACTATTGCCATGCACCGGGCACAAATCCAATAGCAAGTGATATTTAAACTTAAAACGCACATTTTTTTAAGAGATGATTTGAACCCGGTCTCCCGGAGTGAGAGGTCGAATTTCAAACCACTGGGCTATCACTGCTATGACAAAAGAAAGAAAGAAAGTCTACGTAATTGCGTCACTTATTATTAGTATCACGTCAAATCATACAGTTTAAGTACTCGTACATTCGCCATACAATACAATAAAACTATAATTACGTCAGCCCACTCACACATGTAAATCAAGGAAGCCTTGCGTCCCACTTCGCCGAGGCGCACCAACGGATAAACCATTCTAGTCTCTTTGTTACTAGACTTTAAGGGCTAATATCCTAAGGCTGCAGTAATAGTTTAATTACCCGCGATTAAATTATATAAGTAAAATATCTAAGCACAAAGATGCAGTTGCCGATTAGATAGTCGTCAGAACAGATACAGGGTTCGATATGTTGAAGTCTTGTATACGGAACATCTCAAGCCCAACAAAACCTGTAACTTTTTCCATTGCCTGCCAAAAGTTCCAAATTTTTGGTGATAGTCATCATGTTTGATTAAAATATTAAATTTATTACGACTAATTTTGTAATTAAATAAAGGTTTTACATATTAAAATAAATTGCTGTAATGATTTCAGGATGCCGAGGTTTCGTCTTCGAAATACCAGCCGAGAAAGAAGACTGATTCTTGTCCGAGTTAAATGAGATAATTGCTTACCAAAACTTCTTAAAGTTACGATGAAAAAAATTTATCTTATACATACTGAATTCCTCAGAATTTCCGGCAATAGATGAACAATGTGCTCCCTTGCCGAAGATTCTGAAAAGTTCCGTATGAGTTCATCGATGAAGTTAAAGATTATGAAAAAGACGCATTGAATAAAAAATGTAACATCACGCCCGTAATCCCCAAAGGGATACGCAGAGGGGTGTAGTACACCCTCACGTTGCACCCGTCATTTTTACGTCCGTGGAACAGGTGTTGAGCCTATTGCTATAGGTACACCAGGCACAGATGCAGATTCCGACTCAGAACTAGAAATTATAAATTAGAAATGTCCAATATTATTCGACCCGGGATTTGAACCCAAGACCTCCCGACTCGACCAACGACGCAGTCATTTATTTAATTTATTAAAGCAATATGATAAATTTTATCACCAGTGGTAATAAAAAGATATATAAAAATCCCAGATAGCGTCATCGCTATAAATGAAACGATTATCCGGAGTGTTAGTACAACCTTAAGAAAATGAACGGATTTCTGAATGACCGTTAGCGAAATGCTGAACCATGTAAATATTTCACTAACCGCATTTCCATAATTACATTTTAACAATGAAAAGCGAAGGAAATATGTCAAGTCTAACACATTTTTTCTTTACATTGAGGAAAACAAAGAAGCCATAAAAATAATTGTCTTAAATGTAAAAAATACATCTTTATTTATAAAAGTATAACTCGTAACATCCCCCCTACATCTCCCCGAAGAGGTAAACAGGGGAGTAGAGTGCACTGTCACATTTCACCAGTTACGTTACGTTCCATCATAGAATAGGCGGCAATCCAGATTCCAAGCTACTACTAGGAATTTCCATTTAAAAAAATCCAATAGTTCCCAACTCGGTCATTAACCAGAAGACCTATCGCGTGGCAGCAGCGCTTTCAACCACTTGACTAATGAGGCAGTCCAACAGTATATTGTCTACGTATTAAGAACATAGGTAGCAATTTATTTATATTCATTCGTTTCCCTACCCTGTACCCGGTACTCAGCATTCACTCCTTTCTAATTTATATTGACTTTTATCAAGTTCAATCAAGCTTTTCTTGATCTTCCTTTCACTATACAGGGTTCTAAATTCATCACGCTCTAAGTCTTTCAAGCGACACCTATTAATACAATATTTAGTTACATCTCAATGTTATTAAAGCGTAGTTTAATATCACTTGCTGCCATGGTGAAGGAAAATATCGTAAAAGAACCTGTATATGTACTAGAGTACTCCATGCTCTTCTCTACATGTGAGGATTGCCAACCCATACTATTCAGGAGGAAACCCGTGTTCAACAGAGGAAAAATAAAAAGATTTGAGAAAAATGAAAAAGATAAATAATGAAAATAGTAATTTAGATGTACCCTGATCGCTGGGACCTCATGAAGAAAAACTTGAAAGAGATAGGTCTAGATACTAGGAAGGTATGATGAAAAAACAATCGAATTAAGTCGGACCTTAATTTAATCAAATTTTAGCAGGAAAAATTTTGAGATGTAAAAACAGTTCTTGTAAGATGGCAATAATATTAATCCCAGTTTTTGTAAATATATTATGCTATAGGAAGCGTTTTAACTAAATTTTTTCACGGTATACCTAATTCCGTTTTCACGAAAAATCATTTACTGTCGCTGCCATCCATCTTTGAAATTCCCTTCCTTAATACCTTGACGACCATTAATCTTTCATTCATTCATGTCAGCGTCTTCTATTTCGCTGGTGGACATAGGCCTTTCCCAAGGTGTGCCATAACAGTCGATCCTCCGCAGATCTCATCCAGCCCCTACCATTCGCCTTCTTGAGATCAACGTAAAACCTTACATAACTTTAAAAGCTAAGTGAACTTTACTTCTCTTAGTTTCTTTCATTTTAACTGCAAATTTAACTACTTTTGTAAATTCAACTGTCACATGTATACATTTGTCCCATAAATGTGTCATAATGTGCACCTTCCCTAAGTTTCACTGTGTTAAACTATGAGAACTATGAAAAAAAATGTACCGGCTTAACTCACGTACGTTTTTCAGGACGGCCCGGCCAGACCGGCAATCTCCGTCGCGACTTCCCTGCAAGCTGTAGGAGCTCATGAGGAAGGAGCTCATACAGATCGGAAACTAGTCGGGCCATCCCGAAAAACGTACGTCAATTAAGCCGGTACATTTTTAATCAAGTGTATAAATACACACGAAACATTGAATATGAGAACTATCGCGAAGGTTGTCTGGTACAAACCGCTTAAAAAGGATCACACCTTGAAAAATATTGGTACAGCACATAATTATGTACGTCTATTTTTATAATTCGTTGACGTCTGGGTTTAATATTCATTCAGTCAGCCAGTATGTAAACTTTTCTACAACATAGTTCAAACAAGAACAGAACAAGGCATATCATCAGCTTCGGAAATAAATGCGGTATATTCTTCCTCACGGAACCCTTGGAGGACGGGTTCTGTTAACTTGATTTGACCATGTTTTAGTTTTTCTTTCGTTACTAATTACCTAATTAGATGTTAACAGTTAACCCAATTATTATTATTATTATATCTTTTTTTTATTCCTCTATTTTTTTTGCACCCGCCTTTTTTATCGAGTTGACACTATTCTCCAAGGGTTGACTGGTGGAGATTGCCACTAGGCACTAAGTTTGCCCTTTGTTATGCCTGTATATGGTCTGCAATAAAGAGTAAATGAATAAATATATAAACAGTTTTGTTTTAAGGATTGATATTGGTAATTATCAACTTGAATTTTCTAGAATTAATTGGGGCATGTTGGCATAATAAGACAGTTATGAGTTTTAATCGTTTTACCTAGTACCAGTTAGACAGGTCGATATAACTACCACGACATGACCCCCCCGAGGGCGAGTGAAGGCGAGTAATAACTAACAAATTATAGTTTGCATATATAATGAGGACTATTGCGCTATGATTTACAAGTGACCCGAGAGCACTCGAGTCGTTATTCATTAAAGTGTGCTAGTAATATCTTTATGTCCACGGTTTAAAATGGGTAAGAGCGGATTCTGCATGCACATTGCATAATCGTTTGTTGTCTTACAGAACTATTTTGTACATGGTGCTCTTTTGATGTCGTTAAATTTTGCATTTTCTTTTTGCACTTTCCGTATAATTTTTTTACTATTCTCCGAGGGTTGCTCGGTAGTGACAAGAGTCAGTCCAGTAAAAACCGGGCAATTAGTTCGCCCTGTATTACGCGTGTACATACTAAATAAATCCAAAATAGTGCTCCATTTTTCCCGCCTCATTCTAGACTTGCCTGTTTTAGTTGCTATGGGTAATTACATACAGAGAACTCAACACAGAGAGGTGAATACATTATTGTAGATTGTGAATAACTATATGCTACATTTTAAAGATATGACAAGATATTTGAAAATCAAATAAAGAATAGAGACACTAACCTTCAGGTTGACATATGAACTTATGAGCGTTGCCGAGGAAAGGCAGCGTGGGCGGTCCGGGGAAGTGTTCGGCCATTTCTAGCAGTCTTCTGTTCTTGTACCTCCATCTGAACCATAAAGACGTTAGGAGAACTGCGAAAGCGAGGAAAGGCCAAATCATTCTGTAACAATGACAATACATTTGTAAAGTTCATAACATAAAATCACCACTGTACTTCCCTGATGGTAAATGTATCTATGTATAAATGTAAGTATATGTAAATGTATGTATGTGTATGTATGTAATGTATAAATATAGTATTAATAATATTGGCATTGGTATTTTATGATCATATAATATATACATTTACATTATTATTTAGAACGACTGAGATTGTACTGTACGTTATGGTTGGACGCCTGATGCAAAAACGCGCTGAAAACATCGATCACACTCAAGATTCATACTTTTGCAAAGAGGGAACCGAACGCTTTTATTTTTAAGATTTGTTGAAATATATTTGACCCTAAAAATTTCTGTGACCGTATTTTATAAATATATCAAAATATTTAAGGATAGTAATGGAAGTGTTACATTCGAAACATTGTCGTTTATTGGCTTTGCTCTACAAAATGTAAATCATAATCATTTGTATCAAGGAGGGTATTGTATATGGGTATGAGGAAAGGGAGTGCAAGAGGATCCAAACTCTACCTCCTCTACCCTCTCTTTGGCGTCCGACTGATCACGGTGTAACGCACCTATGTATATAGGGACATCCAAATGTCCTGGCCGCCGATGAAGGCCTCCGTAGAAGGGATTATTGCCCATAATTGTTAAATATTCTGCTTTATATTTCGCCTGTGATATATTTAGCGCTCAAAAGAAAATATGCCTCTGTCTTTCAGAAAACCTAATCTTCTTTTCCCAAATAATTTATTGTGTCGACAATAGTGTCTAATTTGCTAATAGATTAACAATGTTTTTATGACGGTTTCCTCTGAACCAAGTACATTCACTAATCATGTGAAATATGGATATTTCAAGCAGTCATCGATTTAAGATAAAATTTTGTAAGCAACATAAAACTACAGAGATTTATTTACACTAAAAAACATACATTTTCAACTATTTTGTAGCGGTCCTGCCACGGTTGTTCGTATTCGTCTTGCTACTCCATCATCATCATCATCGTCATCAGCCTACCCGTCCACTGCGGACATAGGCCTCTCCAATGGCACACCACTGAGCTCGATCTTCAGCTCGTCGCATCCAACCACTGCCAGCCATTTGCTAGTTCGGCAGCATTTGGAGGAGGGTTTACAAATGGTTTACTGTGTTAGTTACATTTGAGATAACATTCAATTTATAACTAGGTAAAGTTAAACAACAGAAATCGACTATTTACATTGGAATCAATATTTAAAAGGAGGTCGATAATGATTAACAGTAGCTAGTCATCAGCTGTACATGAACCGGACAGGTCATTAGCGATGTAACACCTCGTCAATGCTATGAACATTTCATTATCATCATGATCATTAGCCTATGTCAGTCCACTGCTGGACATAGGCCTCCACCAATGAGCGCCATCGCGCCCTGTCCTCGGCTTGGAGATTACGGGCATAACCCCCCCCATGAATAGGCACGCGAT
>DWJK01000030.1:0-36154 GCA_018248815.1 Croniades pieria auraria
AGCAAGTGATATTTAAACTTAAAACGCACATTTTTAAGAGGTGCGCGCTAGGATTTGAACCCGGTCTCCCGGAGTAGGAGGTCGAATTTCAAATCACTAGGCTATCGCTGCTTCTTCTTCTTATTATTATTATTAAGGATAAATATGGTAAAGCTGATAAAGCTTAAGGTCTAGACATCGATTATACTTCTACTGATACGAAACATGAAGTTTCCGGTTTCAATCTTAGAGATACCGGAAACATTACTTTAAAACATCTACCTTTAGTAGAATTCTTCATAAGTTTCGTCTCGTGGCCAGTATAGACCACGATACCGTGCACCCACGCAGTGTTCCTCAACATCGCCCCGCGCAGCAGCATCTGATCCAAGCCGAGCGGGATCGTCCTGAAACTCACACAATCAAGCATGAAAAACATAAGAATAGTAGATTCGATCAGTGACTGGGCCCGGTGCACTAGCGAGAGCACAGTGTCGAGGAATATAGAGTAGCGACGGGCTCACTTGGCGTTGACCTCCTTGAGCACCCCGTTGAACTCGTACAGGTGGCGGTTGGGCGGCTCGCACTGCACGGTGGCGCGGACGGCGGCGAGCGCGGGCGCGCCGTCGAGCCGCGCCGTGTCCGCGCTCGCTTGGCGAATCTTCAGGTTCGTTTCGCCGTCCAAGTTGGACGTCTCTATGAACGATATGCCTTGCGGTTCGCTGAGGAAGGTTCATTGCATTGTTTATTCAGTAGTAAACTACGCTTACTTAAAATTAATTGTGATGTATTTAAAAATTATTTCGGGATTTATACATTTCAGATGCAATCGGAATAATAATAAAATTAACCATAGCAATCGTCCGATCTTAGTACCATTTTACTTACTCTCGTTGTGTTAGGTTGACATGTTATTTAATACATTTTACGCAGTTCTCCCGATGAGCTAGACTTGAAATTTTCAAAAAACGTAACATCACGCCTGTAATTCTCGAACGGATAGGCAGAGGAGTGTAGTACACTCCCACGTTTCACCAGTTACGTTTAAGTCCCATGGAATAGGTGGTGAGCCTATTAATAAATATTAAAATAATTTATTTTGTTAGTATACATGATATGGTCTTTTGATTTTGATTATACATATGAGTAAGCGCCGGGCTCGACAAGCGGAAATGTGACTTCCCCTTTCTCCGTTTTGCAACAAAATAGTTGACTTTTCACTGACCTATTTTACTCTAAGTCTATTACTGGCAATGACTTCAGCGGGGCATTTCTTGAGCATTTCATATAAATTTGGGAATTAAGCTGTCTAATTTTATGGCTTCTCATCGCCTTTCAGTTGTTTTTTTCCCATTGAATATTTATTTTCAGTTACATGATTTAAAATATTTTTCTTCTGTATCCGAGAATGTTAAACCGATTATTAAGCGTGTCCTACATTTCTAAATTGTTGTAATTTTTTAAACTAAACAATCTGAATAAAACTAAACAATGTATTTATAATGATATTTTAAACGAAATGTTATACGAGTTTTCGTTCATACACCCTTATTTAATTTCTTCTTCATGATTTTTATTAATACGTTTTCAAAGGTGTCGAAGTTGCTCGGAAAATTAATGCAAAACCAATTTAGGAATCGTAAGTACTTATGCCCAGTTCGCCCTCCGAACGTAATAAATGCGCGATTATTTACGCGCGGCACATGCTCGCCTTAACGGATGATGTCATGCAACAGCGCACCAGGCCCGGCCGGCCGCCAGTCGGCGCCTGTACACACAGCAATGAGAACGCAACGCACCAGGAAATATTACCATCCCGCTGCGTTTTTATTGTGCAAGTGTATTCACGTGCCCACTTAGGATAGCTCGTATTACCGTTTTAATATTTTTTTGTCTTACTGATAACTGTTCATTTTTTCTCATTTCATTTGTATAATAGTAAGTGTCAAACATTCCGCGAAAAAGGAAGGTGAGTGTTTGTGAAATCGCCGGCCGGGGAACGCGTGTTTGTCTCGATGTTTCGGTTTTAATCGAAACATCCGGATTGTTTTTTTCATTTTCGATTCGTGTTTATGGTTTGTGATCTTTTAAGTATTTCCTGTTACGGCTGTTGGTAACATCAACAGTTTGAAACCATAGAGAAATGAATGATTATGTTTTTAGGTGGTTGTAGCAAGTGTCTTTCATGTTTGTTTTGGCTTAGGTTTAGAACTGTTTTTTTGCATTATTTTTATTATTTCGCCTTTTATTACGTAGCATATGCATATGCAACATATATCTACCTGATGTTCATGGTAAATATATCCCGTAGACATGCAGGCATCTGTGCGATTTCACTTAGACCCAAAGGTCGTGTTCGTAAGTCGCAGGGCCAAGTTTAGGTACGCAGTACGGTCATTTCACTTAAAATAGAAAGGTTAAATCCTTACAAAGCAGGCAGAACAACAACACATTTAAATGTAAACACGAACTGCACACTTACTGAGCAAATCTAAGCCAATTTATCTAATCTCTTTAACATACAATTATATTACACAGGTGGACATACCAGTGACTGTGAGCATTTTAATTTAACACATGAAAATATAAGTATGAAGGTAGTGATAAAATGTAAGATTAAGATTATTGCATTAAATACAACGATTTTTGGATAGTTTTTGTACACTATCTTTTCAGTATTGTTTGATGTAGACTTTAGCAACACACGTGTTTCCATTTCCCTTTTTAAATCATTCAACCGTCATTTGACATTCCATTTAGTAGTGTACATATAACATGTTTCCTTTCAATTCAACGATTCTCAATACTTTTATCACGGAATCAATGTAATTTGACTTTTCAATAAAAGTCAATGATCAAGATTTGACATTTGTCACCGATGTCAGTTTGATTATTGTTCACAGTTAGCGAAATCGATTTTGGCTCCTCTCAGTTCAGTGGCTGTCAAAGCCTCGTGGATGTGACCAATTTAATTGAACTTTTCGATAAATATCAATTATTTAAATTTGTCATGTCACTGATGTCAGTTTGATTATTGCTCATGTAATGAGTCACCGACGTCGGATATATAATCGTCCGGTTCATTTATGTTTGCCGGTGCGTACTTGCATGATATCGTACATTAAAATCATTTCTGCACATCACAATCACGTATCAAAAAAATTATATAGTTCTATCAGCTTCGGATATCTGTATCAATAAAAATATCTTGGCACACCAAACATGACCATATGATTTCAAACTAAGTAAAGCAAGTATTATGATGACCAAATAACCGATTAACATATGTACATATATAAATTTCTAAATAAACAAAAAATACTAGACCTCATTTATCAAAATGCCTTAAACACAGCTTATATGAAGCTACTAGAAACCTGACGAAGTCCAGCATCATCGTCATCATCATCATCATCAGCCTATCTCAGTCCACTGCTGGACATAGACCTCCCCCAAAGAGCGCTATCGCGCCTTGTCCTCGGCTTGTCGCATCCAGCATCTGCCTGCAACCTTTCGCAGATAAACGTAAATAAATAACTTCTGACGAAGGTAGAATAGTGCTAATTCTGTATTAATTATACTGAAAAGTTAGGATTAAGAAAGCCAACCACAAGTGGTCGTACATAACCGCAGGTGCTAGAGAAAAAAAAACTAGAACTTAGTCATCGTGTTGAAACACGACACTCAGTATTTCCCTACAATGTAAACTGTTAATGGTTTTTTAACACTATCGCTTCATTACGTTCACGAAGTATAAACTTATTGTATATTTTTTTAACAAAAATATTCTTTTTTAAAGTATGTTTTTAACCTGTTTATTGCCATGACTTGCATTAAAAAGGCCAATTTATACGTAAACCACGATGTCGGAATCCAGGCCACCGTCGAAATCGTAACCTTTAGAATAATCGCTAAGCAATCATGCTTTTATTAATTTATTGTCGAAAAGTGAGTAACACATTACTTGGTGCGAAAATCAGCATAGCGCGGGTAGTTGGATTACTTCGTCTCTAAAACCGAAGGTCACATGAATTTACGGTGAATAGAACAGTTTTGTTGCTCGTAATACGGACTTCACACGGTATGCAACTTTTGCTATATGCACATATGTACACACACACAGCCAGATACACACACAATTATATATAAACCGCAACCACGTGCGGTCACATGGGAGTCGGATCTATTGTTGAAGAGTTTATTATTATAACTTAAATGAAAATATTTACTCAGTCATATAACTATACGTTAAATATACTATTGCTCAGGTTCGCGAAACCTATTCAGAAATATAAAAAATCGAATGTCAACATGGATTAAACCGGATTAAACCGGTTACGTAGAGCTATTGAACATGCTTTCTATTGTGATTTAAAGTTGCACGTTTCCCAAAACTGAAATAAATAAATATATTAATATATTTAAATAGATCCAAAGTACTATATTTTGAACTTGCTTTATGTTTTTAAACTACGATTTAAAAATATGTTATGACGTTATAGATTTTTTTTATTAATTCGTTTGCATAATACCATCCTAGGCAGTTCTGTTTGCTATCATTAGCGTTAATGAAATGATGGAGCAAGGAATGTTATTCGCCTATGAATCTTTCTCAAACATTCATATGGTCCTTATAAAACTTTATAAGGACCATAAGTTTAATGTATGTGTAAACTATAAATTATGAATGTGATGATACGAATGAGTAATATATGATTCAGGCGTCAGTGCCTTGGCCCGGAAATTTACACAATTCGAGGGTCGAACCTGATGTTTTTTCCCGTTGTTATAGAAATAACTTTTGTCATCGGCTTCCGACTTGTGGAATCTGTGGCGTTTTAACTAGTTTTTGTGGCATAATAACAATTTTTTCTGAACTTGTGCTCTTGGAAATGTAAGTGTGATAGTTGAATAAAAAATGATTATACTAAAACGTAACATCACGCCTGTTACCCCCCAAGGGGTAGACAGAGGAGTGTAGTAAACCCCCACCGTTTCACCAGTTGCGTTCAAGTCCCGTGGAATAGGTGGTGAGCCTATTGCCATACACCGGACACAGATCCAGACTCCGAGTCACTACCAGAAATTCTAAATTGGATAAATCCAATAGTACTCGACCCGGGATTTGAACCCAGGACTTCCCGATCGACAGTCGCACTTGCAACCGCTCGACCACGAAGCAGTAATTATACTATTAATTAAATATACTTGTACTTATCTAGAAAATGCGAATAATTTCTATTTTTCTCGTGTAGTTTGAATTCGGTTTGGTTTTTTCGTTACGTTATATTTTGTAGGAGGAAGCGTTATATTTGAAATGTGTTTCGTTTATGGAGCATAATAGCTGTGAAACCGATTTAAATGATCTAATTTTTGGTGTTTTTAGATTAAATTATTGTCGTACTAAATGTAATTAGATTTTGTACCTGCTTAATTTACGTGTTTTTTGCGGGACAGCCCGACTGTTTTCAGACTTATCTCAGAAAAGAATCTCGCTCATTAACTCTCGTCTATCGTAGCATAATCGCAGCGAAAAAGCGTAAGTGAATTAAGCCGGTACATAATTTAAACTTGTATGTATCATCGTCATTATCACATAATTCATCAATAAAATTTAAAAACAAGTTGCAAGTGTCCATAGACGACGGTAAACACTTACCAGCAGGTGGCCCGTCTGCCTATTTGTTAGGCTGAATATAAAAAAATATATCCACCAAGAAAAAAAAAACCAATACGAACAGAAGTCGGGATAATAACTACACGCGGTCTTATCGCGAATAGAGATATTTTTTCCAGACAATCTAATTTTTAGAACCTTATTTAAAAAAGGAATGAAAAGTGGAAGAGGTGTAAATAAATTATTTGTTTAAAATGTTTTTATCCGAGAAACGCTTAATAGTAAAACCTATAAAACATTCCCATGAACCTACATACATACATACATATGTATCGTGTGTGTGTGATGTTGTGTGTCATGCAAAGCGGCATGCAAGTAACGTAATCGGACAGGTCCAAACCAAGACACGCTATTTTAAGCGTGGCGAGGTCATAGCGAAGGCTACCAAGGTCAATGCCAGCATGGTAATGCTATGGGTGTTCATGTTTTCCACTCATATCACACATTGTATATAATTTTATGAGGTGTTTACCCGAAAGCGTTTCTATTCCACATTTTTTCACCCAAAATACATGTTTTAGGCATTATGTATGAACGATTTCGTAGTCCCAAAAACAAAATCAATGTATGCATGTGTTGTTCTTGGTGTCCTATTAAATTAGATAAAAATACGAGACTTCACATACGTCCTCAAACTATCTCTCTTAAACTGATAGTCTAGTTAAGCATATTTTTACAGTTCTATGTATTTATTATAATAAAAATGATAACTATTGTTTTCATGCCTATACTTTTAACATTGTGTAGGATTTACGAGTAGTTGAGTACAAAACACTAAAGCCTCACGCCCCCATGGTGAAATAGAGGCGTGATGTTATGTGTTGTTAATAAATAGCGTGCGAAATGCGAGGTTAATCCAGTTTCAGTAGAAGTTGCCGTTATCAGTGTTATCAGCGTGTTATCAGTCACCGCGTCGCTGATAACATTGTAAACACTAAGCGCAGTGCATTTCTCAGTGTTTGTTGCGTTCCACTGCTTTTTGGAGATTACAGAACAAATACTCGCACATGGTTTCTTCAACTGCACGCTAAATGGCCTTAATACTTTCAATATGTGAGGAAACCCGTATTCCAACAGTGGAATGACAAATGGGTCGATTATTATTATTGTTTAATATAGATAATATTGATATAGAGATGAGATAGAGTTGTAGAGTGAAGTGAGATAGAGTCGTAGAGACATGTGCAATTCGTTTATGGATAATATATCACTCTCCTTGTGGTGTATCTACGTTAAGTGGAACTGGATTTGGAAGAGATTGGATTTGGAATTTCGGAATAGATTTGTATTTTTTATTATTCTACTTATGTGCGTAACTTTTTCTTATTAAAAATCAAATAACGAGTATAGATAATGAAATATTTTTGCACCAGTGTTTATTTTTGCTTGCATAAAATATATGTACATATATGAGCACGAATATTTGTTCTGTGTCTAGATGTAAATGTTTACATAAGTATGTATGTATTTAGACATTCATGTATTCACGTATGTCTGTACGTATGTATGTACATTTAACTGTATATTGAATATTGTGAAGGTTCCTTGTTGGAATATATTATAGGCCAGGCCGGATCAACGCGTGCTGTGTTTCGCAGAACTGTCGAAAAATATGTTTAGTCCCTGTGAACGTCTTAGATAAAAAAGTCTGCATTGTTTATATTGAAATTGTGATTTGTTATATAAATAAATAAATTATTATCTCAGCAAGGTTCAAAAGGATTTTTAAGTTGAAATGTAAATGGTCTTGTTGAAAATCAAAAGGCATCATTTATATCAGTAAATTGGTGTTAATATTATTTCTGCCCGCGTTTCGGTCGTTGTTCGAATTGGCATTCTGCCATTGCACGTACGCGAATCCGAGTGTTCGTAATATTATTCGTATTTTAACGTCAAAAATCGAAATTCTATACCAATTTTACAGCTATGTACATTGAAACCTTTCGGCTAAGCGAACTTTCGAATATTCTTGCGCTCTTCGTGTGACTGAATGTCTGAGGGATTTACATTTATAAACTGTGCCGGATATTGTTCTTTCTGCAACCTGCATTATGTTATTAGGGTCTGAATATGGTGCATACTTACATTGTGGGAATATTCCAGTACCTCCAATGCAAAATGCGTGTGTTCAATGACGTCAACACCTGTCTATTTAAGATGAGGAAAGGTTTTGTGCTTCCAAACTGCTCTGCTGTAATTTGAAGAAAATTTTCTTTCTCTATTTCATTCCCTGATCGAATAAATCTTCGTTCGGTATTTTTTTGCTCTCAATTTTCTTTAACATCTCAACCCAACTTAACGTATTCTTTAAGTTATCTCATCTAACTATACTTATTTTATTATTTTTAGAAAGTTTTTTTATCCTTATAGAATCCCTTTCGCTTTAAATTATATATATATAAACTGGAAATTTATAAAGAAATTCATATGACGCAGAAACGATTCGAAACTATTATTGATCTAGCAGGAAGTACAGGTAAATACATAATAATAGGTAGCGTAAAATTTTATTATCATTGATCATTACAGAACCAGCAGCCGCTCCTAGACGTGGTTCGGGAGCGGGCTAGGGAGTTGTGCACCGGAGCTGATGCGGCGAGCGGCGAGCGCGTGGAGCAACGCACCCGGGAGCTCGCCGATCGATGGAACGTGGCTTGCGAAGGTGACTTTCACCAATATTATTTGTCATCATTTGATACCAAGAGTTAATGATAATTACCAAAAGGCTTATTGTTAACCTAAAAGTTGAATAATAAGTAAACTGAAACCCTTATTGTGACTTAAAAAGAGGTGAAGTTTAGCGGAGTTAGGTTTAAAATATGTAAGATTGGTCAAAAACCACTTCGAAAACCCGTAAAGCAAATCTAAACTGACGACTTGTTCACCAGGCCTGGCCAAGCGAGCTGCGATTGCGGATGGTCAGCTGAACCGTTGGAACCAGCTCCTGGACACGCAGAGATCTCTCAGTTCCGCCATCACCGCGGCCTCTGATAGACTTCGACAGCTGGACGCCAACCCAAGCACGCGTCGCCGGGCACTCGACACCAGGCATGCTTTACAGGTGAGCCTTGCTTTCATTATGATAAAAACTTAATCCCCATCCAATTTAAACAGGATACGTTGTGCATATTGAATTTTCCTCTTCAATAATAGTTCTGTTTACGGGATGTCTTTAAAATTTGCACATAGAAATCGTTCATTTGACATTTTTTACAAAAGTGGATTTTACAGAGATGTCTAAATTAAAACAGATTGGTATTTTTCCAACTATTAGATAAAACCTTCCGGCTACTAAAAGTAAAATCTTTCCGTTAATTAGGTTCATTTTAAATTTGTAAGGAATCCGTACCAAGTTTTGAAGCAGAGACATAATGGTCGTGGAAAATTTAATGCAATGTTATCATTGTTAGTTTTGCACTTATTGATCATCACTTAAGTCATGGTCGTATGCCATAATAAAAAAAAATGGCATACGACCATAATGCATGGTCATGGTCGTATGCCATAATATTGTTGTCCAAATATTGATCGGCAATGCAAGAGACCGTAGCTTTGTTTTTAGTGGAGTTTTTAGCATCATGATTGACTATTCATCCAGCGAATTCGTGTATCGTCAATTTTACTTGCTCTTCACCTGTTATTCCAACGGTACAGTCATCTGTTGAAGATTTCATATGCGGATGTTTATTCACACTTTTTGTCATGTTTAGTTGTTTTTAAACATGCTGTTTTTTTATTTGTCATCCAATTTGTAACTAGGTTCCGCCTTTAAATTTTTATTCACTTATCTATTACTGTTGTTTTTGGTTTATGTTCAATAGTTAAAGTAAATGAATGTCCATCGAAACCAGTAATCGTTTTGGTTGGAATGCTCTACCTTACATAATGACTTTTGAATTTAAATGGTTCCAGTATGAAAGTTATTTAACCATCAGTGAAATAATATATATTGAGTCTATATGAATCTACATATACTTTATCTAATAGTTGTATACTAAGCAACTAGTGTAATTATGAAATTTCATAAAAATAATTGAAAAAATTCATATTTTGACAATCGACTCGAGTAATTGAATTCTTTCTCTTCGCCCTCTAGGAACTCCAAAGCGAAGTTACTGGACTGGAAGAGAGTCGGGACGATTTACTGGAGCACGCGGACTTCGTCGTCAACCTGCTGAAGCCTCACTCCAAGGACGCCGCACAAGATACGGAGAAGAATGTCAAGGAGCTTGTAGAGGCTTATGAGAAGTGAGTTTTCGTGTGCTTCCGTTTACCTGTTGTGAAAATTTTATGCATGTTCGATGGTTTTGCTACAGTGCCTATCCATCTTCTATTAGTCTGACGGTTCACTGCTAGAATTCATTTCACCCCCAAATTGATGCCATTTTTATTTATCTTCAACCTATTGATTTCATATTGCGAATACGCAATTAATTTGGTATAATATCCACTTCTTTGTAACCGACCAATGAGTAGCCCTTTTTGCATCAGCTCCAACGCTGATGTATTGCCATTTCCTCGTTAATTATCGCAACCTTCATTAGTGAATTCTAATTAGAATTCTTGATTGAGATTCCAGTTCAGTTCCGATTCACGTTCCCTGAATTCCTTTTAGACGTATCTGTCAGTCCACTTAATGTGAATCACCCTGCGATTATTATAATTTTTTAATTGCACTCCTTTTCATTTTCTATTTGACACAGGTCAAATATCTTCCCATATTCAATAGCGGATCATAATATAACAGAAGATAATGCTGCTCCTGCCGTGTCACCATTTTCCATAAGATAATTTATTAGCGCTTTGCTCGTTTATGTAGTATTTGGTTGGAGTATCTAAAGTTATGCTGCCATTTGCAGTGCTTTGAGTGTTTTGTAGAAAAACCCTGTATAATACAAATTTCAGATTCATGGATGATAAGGTAAGTTGTAGAATAATAGCTGCCCTTGATTCGACTTCTATAAGATTTGATTTTTTTAAAAGTGTACTCATTAGATTTAATATGTAATATGAACATAGTGGAATATTCGCGGTATTGAAGTATATTTTAGCGGCATCGTTAATTTTATTCAACGCTGCGTCACGAATTACAAGATTTAATTTAATATTTTCAAACGCGAACATTGACTTTTTGGAATAATTTACATCGTTGTTGTAAAATACTAACGTACAGACAAACTTAAAACTAGATAAAAAAATACTTGACATCACGCCTGTAATCCCCGAAGGGGATAAAAAAATATAAATTACGGTCATGTGCCATGTTACAGTACGTTTCCGTTCGTATTTTATTCGTAGTAGTCTTCGCCATGAATAGAACTTTCCTTAAATGTACGCTATAAAGGTCAAAAAGTTTTGGTGACAGAGTACCGCCTTGAGACATGCCTCGGTCTGAATGGAAGGATTTCGACCTTTTGTTTTCGAGTTCCACACGGAAAAGGCAACCAAGGCTTTCTGAGTAAGACAAGTGGTGTGCGGAACAAAATGTTACGTTTCTAGAAAAACTTGACCTCGTTGAAAATCGAACAATGTAATAACAAAAGCCTTAGTAAGGATTTTTCAGCTTCTTCAACGGTACTAACGGCAAATCACGAGCCCACCCATTGTTGTTAAGTACTTCGTGACTAAGGTTATTATGTACTTAAGAGGTTTTGTAGGGACATTTAACTTGTTGTCAAATTATTGAATTCTTAGAGAATCAATGAGCGGACCTTTCTGATATCTTGCAGAACATTCATGCGTATGTCCTCCGCTACACATAACCCGATGATCCTGGAAAGAATGATAAGTACATTATTAAGTCGTTCGGTTATCACACAAGTGTGTGCAAATGTCATTAAAATGAAACTGCATGTCATATCTATCGTAATCGCAGTTTGCATATAAATTAACTTTTATCTCACACAGTAGTTTAAATAAAAACAACAAAGGTGTTAAATAAATTATTTTTCTGAGTTCTGGTGTACTATTGCCCTTAAATGCTTAATTTCGATATAGGAATTTCCCCTTTTTCTATCAAATAGTTAATATTTAAGGCCCGCAACACACTATCACGCCTTCCTATTGTCTGCTCGCTATCGATTATAGCGTGCGCGGAGCATGTGCATATGTTATATATGACTTCGTATATCTGTATGCCATTGCTGTTAGATGCCACCGGGCATGCGCTCTGTAATGCCCTAAGCTCTGCAGTGCTATTACATATCACTCATATTGAAATTCGTGAAATATACGATTCAAAATCAGTTTCATTTCTTATATAGTACACGTATATGGAGTGTACATATATATTTTTATACTTGTCATTTCTTGTCTACGAATGCCGTTTAAGGTATGGTAGGATGGATAATAGAGTCGGAATACTTCTGCCAGTCGGTCTAGACGATAAAGAAAGTTTGTGGGAGACACTTAATACTTTAAGTTTCTAAAGTTATGTGTTTATGTACTTTCAGTAACAAACTGAAAGAAATATCTGTGTGTGGTTCATAACTATTGACCGTGTGAAGAAAATAGTCTGTGAAAGGGATGACAATGCAAAGAAACATATAATGATCGAGTGTTGGGTGTAGTTAGTCGAGTGGTTGCAAGCGCGATGATCGAGAGATCCTTGGTTTGATTCCCGACTCAGGTTCTTATTGGATTTTTCTAACTTGGTTTCGAGTAGTGACTCGAAGTCTGGATCTTCGCCCGATGTATGGCAATGGGCTCGCCATCTATTCCCTGGTGTGACGTAAACTGGTGAAAGACGAGAGTGCACTACATTTCTCTGCCTACACCTTTGGGGATTACAGGCGTGACGTTACATTTTTATATTCTAAATCGTTACACCGTTTTTGTTATTTATTACATTATAGACTACCGGTAAACTGCAACACTAATGAGAAGCTTGCACGGGTGTGGATAATGAAGGATATGGACCACGCATTCAAAAAGAAATTTTAGATAAAAAGTCCTTTTATATCTTCACAATATACGTCTACTAATGCGATGTTTAATGAGTTGAACTCAAAAAACACTGATAAATGCTACAAGCGCGTATCTAGGTATTTAGCACTAACAATTAACGCGTCCAAGGCTATCAAATTCACACAAGTTTTTGTTTCCCGACGAACACCGCGCGGATAATAGTCGCTTTGAACATTCCCAATTGTTTTTCTCCTATTAACTTCATCTCATTGTGACTTCGAGGTCGTCACTGGTAGAGTCGTATTATATGTTGTAGCAGGGAACATGATAATATGTTTGAAGATAGATTTTCTATAGTAACGCTTCAGTGACCGCACATGTACCTATAATGGACATGTGATGTTTTTCTACCTTGTCTCGATATGTAAATAGGTGTAACAACATATGTTCCCAAATGATATGTTCCCATATGATCCCAAAAAATTATCTTATACCATAGCTGCCGTGGTTAAGAATTCAGCCTCTCACTCCGGGGGGTACTGGGTTCAAGTCCATGGCGCGCACCTTACAAAAGTGCGTTTAAGTTTAAATATCGCTTGCTAACGGTGAAGGAAAACATCGTGAGGAAACCTGCACAGCTTGGAATTTATGAAAAGAAAAATTCTAAGGTGTGTGAAGTCCGTCAACCCGCAGTTGGCCAGCGTGGCAGACTATGGCCGACTATATAACCCTATCGTTGAGAGAGGAGACCCATATTCCCACAGTGTAATGATAAATAGTTCTATTATTTTCATTACCTATCGCCTTTGGTTGTTTGCCATAACATAACTATAACAGAACAAATTATGTATTATAATTCTATTTGTGCCGAGGTTTGTCGTATTTTGCTTCTTTGCAGCAAGTACTAGGCTCATCAGCTATTCCATGGGACGTAAACGCGACTGGTGAAACGTGGGAGTGAAACATTCCTCTGCCGTGAAAATACTTTATTTTTAGTTACCTGTTACAATTATCAAACCAAGACACGATGCGAGCATTGTTCTTTAGGGGTAGACAGATCAACAGTAATATTTACTTATCTAAGAATGTAGAATCTTCATTTTTGTACTGTAGTTTTGGTGGGCAAACTGCGCTCACTTATAAGGCTACTCTTAGATTTTCAATTCCTTCTCTAACTACTAAGATTTCGTTACGGATATGATTACGTTTAAAAGAGAGATCATAGTAAAAGGAATTACCGGAGACAAAAGTAACAAGGCCTTTGGATTGGACGCAGCGTATATTTATTTAAAGTCTGCAATTGTGGAAGAGAGCAAAAAAATATGTTTAATGAATATTTACATGCAATTGACCTCATAAGCCTATATGAAATAAACGCATTTCATAAGATTTGTTTTGGTGCGTGGTTGATGCGTCGGCAGGCGACGTCCAAAT
Source organism: Croniades pieria auraria (assembly GCA_018248815.1). Lineage (NCBI taxonomy): Eukaryota > Metazoa > Arthropoda > Insecta > Lepidoptera > Hesperiidae > Croniades > Croniades pieria. The sequence continues at coordinate 13,997 of DWJK01000030.1, forward strand.
CTTTAAAGGTGTCACAATTTTAACGGATTAATGTACTCGTATGTCCACTACAAACAGTATTTGTGTCTATTTATATCACAAACCGTGTAAGAGTAAATACTACACAGTTATTGTATTTTCATATTTCCTGTTCGCCTCCTACGGCTTCGTATTCATAGTGTAATTAGATTTGCTTAACATGCTTCTGCCGTGTAAGCTAATATAAGTATCATTAATCGTCTGAAAAAGACTTTATTTATTTCGGAACTTTTTGCTATGTTAACATGTTCCTCATCATCATCTTTTACTCCTTTATAGTTCCATTGTGGAACAAGGATCTTCTATCAAACTGAGAATTATTAAAGCTATAATTTTTCTCGTTATGAACATAATTACATAAATTGTTCAAAATAAGCATTAAAAATAATTTAAAGGTCGAATTTAATTTTGAATATCGAACGTCGGATTTCATTTTGAATATCGAATGTCGATGAAAATGTTTGTTCCATTTTCCTTTCAATTGTCTACCGGAAGTGGATTTTTGGCACAACGTCAACCAGCTGACAGCTCGACGCCATAGTCTCCACACTTTGCTCGTCAAGAACACATCGATTTCGTGTTTCCGGTAACTTCCGAAAATACTTTATTGTGAAGCAGTAAAGTTCATTTTTATCTGCATTTCTTTTCTTGTAATAAGATTTTACATATTTATGTTTATAATGAAATAGCGTCTCGCTGGAAAAAATAAACTGGCTATTCGTTTTTAATTCATGTAACTATTTTCGTCGTTTCGGTCTCTCGTTAACAATTTGCTACTAGTTTGTTAGGTTTCTGTCTGGTTTATTTTAATTAGCTTTACGGTTTGCTTTTTCTAAATTATCGATTTCATTGTAAGTTTACGCTGTTTTTATCAGGCCGTTTGTTTCAAAGTGTTCGTAATTTGATGCAACCGCTGGAAATATTTAATTTTATGTGTATATTTGATGGGACTAAAAGTGTTGAATCGCTGAATGGTGACACGTCGGTCATCGTTTCGGGACGCGACTGTTGTAATCATGCAGTAGGGACTTACACCAGTAATTTTACAACCAGATTTCTCGAAATATTCATTTAACTGTATATTTATTGCTTTCTCTAAAACAACAACAAAATCGATGAAAATAACATCGGTTTTTCGTTGCAAAAAAATCGATGTAACATATTTTGAACTGAAAAAAACTTCCTGAAATATTCATGCAATAATATTCAACTATAGTCAGTAAGAAATGGAATCGCACAGCAGCAGGCAATAGGAGGATGAAATATTCATAGTGGAATATTCATGAATTTATGCAAACTGCTCAAAGCTATCTACTCTGCACGCTATTTCTAACTGAGTAGGAATACAATAAGAAAGTCTAAATTGCTTTATGGAAACGAGATATTTAAAAGCATAAAATAACATCGCTACTGTATTTCCCCGAAGGGATGGGCAGAGGACTGTAGTACAGTGCACTCTTACGATTCACCATTTCTGTTATACGTCCTACCAGAGAATAGGAGCGAGCCTATTCCTATACGCCCGGCACATATCCAGACTTCGAGCTACTACTGGGAATTCCAAATTAGAAAAGTCCAATGATGTGTACATATTGAAAGGAATCAATTGGATTTTTATAGGAAACAGTGACAAAGTTCTAGATATCCAGTAGAAAATTCTCAGTCACAAAGTAGATCATCGTTCGACATATTGTGTTTCAAAACAGTGGGGAAGCCGAGACCGCGATCCGTCCAACGGAAATCCATTAACCGCCATTTGACGTACTACTCTGATTACATTCAGAAATATTAGCATATTATTATCTCAAAAATATTCAACAATCATTTCACATATGTTATAATTCTTATATTGCGTTTGCTTTAAAATTTATGTTTTTCGAAATGTATTATGGTATCGTACGTCGTAGATCATATCTCAAAATGTTTGACTGAAAACGCTCGCATTGAAACTAATCAATACTGCACATTGTCATTAAAGTTTAAAATATAAATTTAATAGAATCTTAATCCGTCCATTACTGGTGTAATCGGATGGTAAAATGGATGATTGTATTATACATAGCGGATTATACATTTTTATTACTTAACTATGTATAACTATTTAATTATTGTTCATAATTAAATTTTCTTTTAGGCTTTTATTTCATCGTAAAGTCCGATACGCTATATTCCCTTCATAAACGTCAAGATTGCTCGGACGTACACTCGAATGTTTCTTAGCGAACATGACGTCGTAAAATACATAGTTTATTCTATCAAGTCGTGGCGACATCGATCGGGCGCTAACAGCGAAATATACTAGTATTGGTTACTTAGATTCTCCCCTCGGATTCGCGCAGGACGTGTTGGCAACGTTCCCGAGGGTGCAACGGGCATCGAGCATGCGCAGTCGGGACATGTACAGTGAATCATCCACTAACGTTAGGCTCGGGTCATCTAATAATACCTGCCGCTTCCTTCCGTTGGAAAGGAACACTTTCCTCGCGCAAATGTGTTTGAAGTTTTTTATTTTAACGTAATATCCACCTCGATTCGAAATTGTAAATTTAAAATTCCTGTTATGACGAAATGAATTTTGAATCGGAAAGGGGAAAATCGCTGAGTTCAGTTCCGTTGGTAATTATTTTGAATATTTAGTCAAGCGTTATGCTTTTTGGAATGAATGTAACGCGGTGAAGATCGACCAGATCGCTCCTTGAGGCAGAACGTCTCTTTGAAACGAGTTGGGGTCGATGCTTATTAATATACGTAATTAAATAAATAAATGCATGTATGTAAATATTTATTTAGGCGTCAGTCAAACAGTTCCCAAACATTTTATTTAGTTGATTTGATGAAGTATCTATGATTCGACCGCGTAATGGTACTTCAACTGGGTATTAGAATTAGGTACTAGGTAGTATTAAGTAGGTATATGAAATAAACCCAGCTACATCTATATATTTTGGTTTAAAACAACTTTATAGAATAAAATCACCGGCGTTTTATTAAAATTCTGTAAGCATTGTTGTGCGCCTTGACCTGCCGTTTCATTCAAAACATATGTCAATATTCCCATCTCATTTGAACCTTATTACATAGCTCTAAAGGCTATATTCATATTTTAGAAAAGTCCGCTGGTAGTGGTACACACACCCAGTATTCACCAAATTAGCGACGTGAAGTCGCGTTGTTCGATTTCGTACCTTTCGCTCCAGTGGGTAGAATAGATTTTTACTTGACGCTGGTGTTAGTTATATTTTGGTTCGGTTAAAGTAATGTAGTCAGTGTCCACACATATGGAACGGTCAAGGGCGGGTGGTTGTCGGCTGTGAACTGCGAGTGTAGAGACGTATTGAAAACATGTTCAAAATAAATCGTTATTCCGAACACATTCTAAGCGTCTACGACTTGGGTCTGCGACAGAGCGATATAATCGAACATGCGTACATGGTGTGAATCATTTTATAAATTCTACCCTGGGACACGATTTTTCAAAATGTAAATTAGAATCTAGAATTTCTTGTAGTGACTCGGTGTCTGGATGTGTGCCCGGTGTACGATAATAGGCTCACCACCTATTCCATTGTGGGACTTACACGTAACTGGTGAAACGCGAGGGTGTACTACACTCCTCTGCCTAAGCCTTCGGCGATTACAGGCGTGATGTTGCGTTAAATTAGAATCAATGACAATTGAATCACGAAGCCGATTTATAAGGTGAGAGTGAGCCATAGCAGTTCAAATAGATCTAGGCATATGTATTTTAGTGACATTGGAGATATTCTAAAGAGGCCTTGTTTACAGTACTTTTAATAGATGAGGACTTTGATAAGAGTAGTCGAACTGAAAGAAGTTATTTCAAGAAAAAATAGGCTTCAACATGTGCCGCTTACGTTTAAATATAATATCGTTACACGAGATTTCTTACTAGTTAAACGAAAATCATCAAGTGTCAAATATAGCTCTGTAGACTCACGTGTAAACATACATATTTCTGTTTATACATAGATTTATATAGGTATGTATGCATGAAAAGAAATCATTTGCTGGCTAATTTTAAATATTAGTCATCTATAATATTTACAAAAAATGTATGTATTAAAACGAAATCATTACTGGCTAGTTTTAAAGATTAGTCAGCTATAATATTAAAAAAAATGGAAAGTGAAAAATTTTCGTCGCCATCTCGTGTTGTAAAGCACATAGCGAGCTGAGACTCGTCGCAGTGACATCACCCACGCCGGAATTATCTTGAGATTACTTAGCGACTTCAATATTGTCGTAGCGCCTCACGAAACAACGTACCTACATATCTACGTTTGGATTACAATTATTTAGAGTTTTTAGCGATACAAATCACTTTTGCAATCCATTGGATTGCTTCGTAAAATATTGGCTAAAATTTTAATCCCGAATGAATACCGCCATTTTCTTTTCTTGCTGGAAACAATCCAGTGGCTGAATCTAAGTTCTGTGTAATTAAGATATTGCTGCTCTTCACTTATATTGGAAATAAGTTATTCGCTTATTATAAGATTTAATTGCGGTAAAAAAATAAGACCGTGTCGTTTCGCTACGTACTGATTAACTGTTAAATATTTTATAATCTATGTTAAACGCTATTTAACTGTTTCATCATTTAAGAATAAACTTGCTGCTTAATTTAGTTTCGATTTAGCGTCAATTTAATGAATTTAATATTTCCTTGCTTCATAGCACCCGTCTACTTATATTTACTGAGTGAATTTAAAATATTAATTCTATTAGAATAGTTCTTAAAAATTTTTGCACACGAAATCATATGAAGTGTATGTGTACGAAACGATTATAGGCCTGTCGTCAGTCCGTCGGAATAACAAATTAAAATATACAAATTAAAATGGCGTTCGCAATAAGCAAGATGTGTTGTAAGTACGTTCGGTGTATGGTATATTCACCTAAATATACACATGTTCGCAGATAGTTTAAAAATTAATAGCGTAATATTATTTTCCTGTAGATATGTTTGCTATCCGAAAACAGCAAGTGATATTTTCGTTAATGTTTATAACCTACTCTGATCATTCTCTTTACAATCTGCTACCCACGTTATCCGATGCCGCCGTGGCTATGACAACGAGACGTCGCCGCCCGACGTAAAAAACACACCAGGATGGCGCAGACTTATCGATTGCCATTAGGCGCGTGTCTCTGGACGTCTGTGTGAGCCGCAATCAATATTGCGTATTAGGGCATGCAACATTGTGAAATCTAAGTTTTAGCTAGTCGCTTTATTGTACTACAATAGAGTGAATCAAAACCCGCCCTACTAGGACGAAAACGCTTTTAATGGTTTCGCGCTGCACGTCAAAATGTATTCCACGCGACGCGCATAGGGCTCATTCTCGGATCGATAGGCGTCCCAGACGCGGGCACGGGGGACGTCTGTATAATGGTTACGTATTAAAACTGGCGGACTACTATTTCCGAACGGAGTGCGCATGCGTAGTTCGCATTTAATGGGTCAGGGCCTCTCAGTGTGAACTGGAACCCGACCGAGGGTTATACTTAGAACACGCCATCGTTCAATGCGGTATAGATTTTCTCGTAAGCAAACGGACATGCAATGCATAGCATCCCACCGGGCGACTCCGCTCGCTCTAGAGACAATACTCGACTAACCGGTCGCGAAGTAACCCGCATGGAAACATAGACAGGAGCGTTTGTTCGGTCGGCCGGGTGTGTGCAACAGTGTAAATTCCTATATTTTGTAACGTACCGTTCTATACGAGTGGGACAGTGCTTGTTTCACGGTGAGTCATCTCCTATCTTCCTAGTGAGTTGGAAATATTGAAAATGTTTGAAATGCCTTAAATATGGAGGCCGGGTGCCGGTTTCGTAATTGTTTATAGACGTCAGGTTCGCCACGCCGCCGCACCGGCCGGCATCGTCTTTGGGTGGCGTTCTGCGCATCTCGCCTTCGTTGCGCAATTAGCTTAGGCATTGACAATCGCCGAGCTGTCAAGACAGCAGACAAGGTCGCAAGACACGTCACGTAAAAACCATATAGATATGCCGGTGCGGAACGTAAACATCGGTGCACCGAAAATTCTGGTGATGTCATTAGCGTTGAATAAAATTAGCCACGCAGTGCGAAACTATCGGTCGGTTCATTGAGCGACTGGCGGGCGAAGCAAGCGGAGCGCCGCGAGCCGCTGCCGACGAACGACAAGGTAGGGCTCGCTGCAGCGTCGCGACCTTGCGGCGTCATGCCGCGTCACGCCGCGCCGCGGATTATTTTCGTCGCGTTTTGGCAGCTAACGCCTCGCCTGCCACGAGCCCCACTCTCCGTTCCCCGTATATGTTGTCTAAACGTGCTCCTTCTTTTCAGATTGCGACAGACTCTAGCGGCGAGGCTCGCTGAGATTGACGAAATCGTTTCCGAATTTGATCGCGTGTCGGAGAAGATTGACGAACTCCGACAGCAAATCGAAGTGTACATCGCTAAAGTTGGGACTTTCTACGTGTTCGGGGAGGACGACGCCGACGGAGTGCGTGATTTATCTAAACAAGTTTCGGAATTGGTTCAGCGCACTAAGAAATTCACCGACGAGAGCAGAAGGCGATACGGCGGATCTGCGCCAGCGGACGTTGCGCAAGATTTGTCCGCTTTAGAATTATCCTCAGAAGCGTTAGCTGCAGTGATGGAGGAGAAGGAAAGGGAGTGGAAACGCGCGCGTACAGCACGCACTGAATATGCTGCTGATGTGGAAAATGTTCAAGAATGGATCCGCGCTGCGGAGTTAACCGCTAGGGAGCGGACTCTTCCTCCTGAAGCATATAGAGAACGACTGGTTGCTACGAGATCTGAAGTGCCAAACGTGGCAGATCGCTTGGAGCGGCTGACGCGCAATGCTCGTGCAATTGTTGAGGGAAGTCGCGATGCCGGCGAGCGACAATTGATCCAGTCCACTGTCACGGCACTCTCGGAGCAGTTCGCGGCAGTTTGCAGCGAGCTTGAAGCCCGGCAAGCGGCTGTAGAAGATGCCTGCGATGCAGTATCCAGATTCCTAGCTTTATTAGAAAAAGTCCTGCTTTGGGTGGAAACACAGCGTGCGTTTTTGGCTCGGCCGCTACCGCTGGCCGATTTACAAGAAGCACAACAAAAACAGACTGAATACGGGGTATGTTTACAAAGGATCATAGGAACGTTAAAATATATTGAAGCAATAACCGCTATATGTATTTTTTTTGTTTACAGAACGCACTAAAGAGCTGTAAGCAACAAGCGAAGAATTTAACGGACATGGCTAAAGAGATAGAAGCAATAGAACGAGTCACAAGTCCAGGGGACTTACCTTCTAGATTAGAGGCGGCAGAAAATGCGACGGTTGACGTCGAGAAGAAATTGGCTAAAACCGTTCGTAGGCGTTTTTATTCTTTACTAACAAGGTGGAAAATATTCAGCGAATATTAATTTCTAAATATTTTTCAGAATGGATTACTTCAAGAGCTTGCTGAGGAATGGGAGAGATGCGAAAAGAAATTAAAGGACGTCGGACATTGGCTGGAAGCGACAGCGAGAACATTAGAAGCGCCACAGAATGCAAAAAAACCTCTCAGGGACAGGCTAGCCCACAGGGAAAAATTAATCAACGATATATCAACACAGAAAACGAAAATCTCCTACGCGGTGGAGAAGCTCAACGTGAGTGTCCTGATGCCCTGTGGGTCCATCGCCATCTCCCCATCGCACATTAACTTGGCGAATCTAATTGAGCCACTTCGTCTGTGACGCGACAGTTTCCCTTAAACGAAGATACAATGTTATATTTGCGACAGGTACACTTCGGGCCGGATGGCGTAGCGGCGCAGTCGCGCTCGCCTGAAGGTGTCCAGCGAAGTGCGCACGAGTTGTGCAGCGCGCTGGACGCTCTGGCGGCGCAGACTGGTGCACAAGCGGCGCAATTGGCAGCAGCGTTGGCGCAGCTGGAGGCGTATTGTGCTGAGGTGACGCGGCTGCGCGCACAATTGCTGGAAGCCGAGCAGTGCCTACGCCACGCGGCGCAACCCAACTACAGCCCGCGCGATCCAGAGCGCGCGCAGCGCCACCAGCAGGTGAGTGTCGCCCCACCTGCAGCTTTCACCCGCACCGACACTGATCGAGTAGGTGGCTAGCGAATATTCTAGTTTTGTTTATCTTCGGGTCGGCGGGCGCACGCCCCCGACAGCATCGCCCGTACATATCACTGGCTCGGCATTCATCTTTTTTTTTCTGTTGCCTCCTCCCGCCCCTCTCTACTAACTCGTGAATCGATATCCTCCGTTAGGAATGTCGCGAGAGAGTTAAGTTGCTGCAGAGCAAGATTCAGGCGCGGAACGAACGAATGAAGCTGCTCGTGCAGCGCGGCGGACCCGACGCCGACCCCCTACGGGACGCGTAGACACTACCCCTAGTTTATAAGTCGTCGGTCGCCACCGTTATTCCCGATTATCACTACTACGTATTATAATTTTTAATCGCTAATTAGTCACGTTCAAATAAACGATCGAGATCGCAGCCACCGTCTTTCCTTTCATGAACCTTAGCTTCCATCGCTCGCACGTCGCCTCGCGACCAGCGAACACCCTCGTAAATGATGAATGTCCGTACTTGCGTATCAGGAGGTTGCCCGGCGTATCGAAGAGTTGACGCACACCATCTTCGAGCTCGACCCGTACGCGGCGCCGCCGGCCGAGGACGAGCCGGCCGCCACTCTGTCCATGCTCGTGAGCCAGGCGGCGGCCGCGCGCGCGCACCGCGCCCGCTCACCTGAGCGACGGCCGCGCGCGCCGGCCGCCGCCCGCGCCGCGCTCGCCGCCCCCGCAGCTCCCAATGCCCGCGCACGCAGCCCAGTCTGGGTGCTGGGTGGCACCACCTATGCCGAGATAGTCAAGGGCTGCGGCTCACGTTCCAGCTCAGTGGGTTCACGGCCGACCAGTGCTCAGCGGCTCTCTATGCACAGATCGCAATGTGAGCCTCAGGAACGTGAAGATTCACCTCTCCCACCGGAGGACATGCCCGATGGTGAACTTATTGTGCCCAGTGTTCGAATCGATGACGCGATAGAACAGGGTGATGTGCCGGTGTTTAGTGAAACCATGTATGGTGTTAGTGAAAGTGCCCCGTTACTTGGCCACGACGACGTCTGCTATGACTCCGATCATCGGGATGTACCCGAATATGACGCTTCGGCGCCGACGGACTTTGAAAATGACATGGAGATTGACATTATACGCGGGATTCCAGCGGAATATGAATCAGCATCTGTTGAGGTCGCTTATTCGATTAAGCCAGCTCCTATTGCGCCAGAGATGGAGTCGCGAGAACCTGAAAGTAGGGATAGGTCTGTGAGTCCGACTACACGTGGTCGGTCACAGGAAATGTCTTACGCTGAAATCCTAGCACTTGGTCTGCGCAAGCAGGCCAGGAATCAAAATATCACTCCGTTACCAAAACCACAAGTTGCACAAGTAGAAATGGTTAAGGAAATTGTGGTCGAAGTAGAGAAATCTTGTCCTATTCAATACGAATCAAAAATAAGCTCGAGAGAATCATCGACACTTAAGTCAGAAAGAATTGACAGGCCAGAACGCCCGTCACAACGTAGCCGCTCTAGAGACATGCCAAGACAAAGGCGAGCGCCTGAAAAGCGACCTACACGAGCACTCGAAGTTCAAAATACAAAAAAGAAGAAAACACCTAAGCGAGTTATTGAGGTTCAAGATTTTGAAGATATTGAGCCTATTCAAACGGAAAACACTCCGATAGTCTTGTCTGCTGTGCGAGAAAATAAAAACTTCGAGGCAGCCAAAAAAATCCACCATAGTGCCACAGTTATTGAGACAGTACCTAAAGAAATAACGGAAGACGTGAACCCTGGACGCTCAACACCAGATATAGAGCAGAAGAAAAATAAAAAGAAGCATAAAGTTAAAAAGGCCAAAGTAGAAAGCGAAGATGAAATAGAAAAGGCTCTTAAAGAAATAGAAGAATCCGATAAGCAAAAAAAGAAAAAAATCAAGGATAATCGTGAGGACACTAAAGACAATATGACAGATATTACTTCAGTTGATACGTCTAACGTACAGCAAATGGATATTAAACTAACAGAAAAGGACCATACAACTAAACATAAGAAGAAGAAGAGTCATAAAGAATTAAAACTGGATAGCATAATGAAAAAGACAACTTGTAGTACAGAGTTGGCGATAAGAGAAAAAGAAACATTAGAACAGTGTGAAAATATGGCTCTAGTATCTCAAGAAGACAACAGTAAATTGTTGACTGATGAAACAAAATTAATAATTACTATGAAATCGTCACCTACATCCATGAATACTGAAAATGAAATGAGTCTAGGCATTTCGAGTGAAAAGTTTTGTAGCAGCGGTGACTTTTTAGATATTGAAAGAAGTAATGTAGAACAAGAGAAAGTACCAATAAGAGATGATCATCATGAATCGGTTGAAGGTTCTGAACTCGAAGAGATAAATGAGTCAGACAATGTTCTTAGTGAAAAACTTCAAAGTAAAGAAACGACAACTAGTAATGAATGCGTAGTTCTAGGAAAAAACAAAAAAAAGAAGAAAAAGAAACGTGACAAAACACCTGAAGCTGTGATGTTACACACTGAAATTCTGCAAAAAGAGGAAGAGATTGTTAAAAATATTGAATTACCTCCTATGTTGTCTTCAGTGGTAGAGACACAAGAGGAAAACACACAAAAAGCTTCAAAGCCAAAGAAAATAAAAGAGACACACAATATTAAAGATTTAACAGAACTAGAAACAGGACCTCTTCTTGATTATGAATCAAAAAGCAAGGAGATTGATTTTGAACCCAATGAAAGAAAAGAAAGTAAGAAAAAACGCAAACACAAAAAATCTGAACAAGAAGACAGTAAACAAGTGTTAGATGAAAAATGCGTTCATGACATTACTGAACTTGTAGAATCAGAGGATAATTTATTTAAAGAGGTGAAAACGAAAAAGAAGTCGAAAAGCAAGAAAACAAAGACACAGTTTGATAAACTAGATGTTCCTGAAAAATATGTGGAACAAATAGAGGAGAAACCATCCAAACACATAAGCCAGTTGGTACAGGAACCTAATAAAACATCTATAGAGGAAACGGATTCGAGGGTTGCGCGATGCGATGTTCAAGTGAAGGAACACGATGTTGGAACAAATTTGATAACTATGGATTGGAATACCCTTATGGCAGAGGAAGAAGGATTCCCTGAATCGATGGCCGAACCTATTAATAGACCAGGTTCTGAAGGATCTCTTATTGACCCAGCACAAATAGCAACTGAGGTGACAATACTTGATTTAATACACGAGGAAACGGAACGAAGCATGCAAAAGGAAACACATGCTACTCCTGCGAAATTGGAATGTAAATTTAATGAAAGTTCCAGTAAAGTGATGACTGAAAGAAGAGATCCGAACGTATCTAGCCCAGCGGCTGAGAAAAATAACAATGATAAGTTCTTCTCTGCTGAAAGTAACGATGGTATAGAAGTTGCAGAAGAAATTACAACAGTACAACCAGCAAATGCAGAAATAGAAACTCGAACAATATATCTCATTACACATGAAGAAAAGAAACTGCCCCCTATTAGAACCGTAAAAGTGTTTCAAAGTAAAAGCAACTCTTTAGACGAAACTATATCGACAGAAAGTATAACTATTGAAACAGAAACCGCCGCTGATAGTATAATCACTAATGAAGAGTCATTTGATTGTAGCGCAAATTTATTGCACGAAAATATAGACGATAAGTCGATTGCAGAGGAAAGAATTACACAAACGATAATTACTGAAGTCCCCAGTACAAATCCTTTATCTGACATAGATACAACTGCAAATTATATTGAAATTCTAGGAGCAGACCAACAAGTTAAAAAAGATGTCACAGATTCTGGCGTACCTTTAAAAAATATGGAACAAAAAATTCAAGATGAAACAGCTTCATTAACACCAAATGAAGGTGTACTCTCTGTTAAACAGACAGAAAATGATAGACAATATTACGAGGAAAGTCAAATTCAACAAGACAATGTAGAAATTAAACTTGACATACCTCAGGATAGTGTTAGTGGATATAAAAATGATGTACTTGTAGCCGAAGGGATCCAACATCAAGAAGTACTACGGCAACTAAACGTAGACAATGATAATCAAATGAGAATAATAGACGTTGCTCAATGTGAAAGTCAAGAAGAATATCTTGAGGATATCTTAGAACAAGCTATATTCGGTTCTGTACAAGAACGTAAACGGGCACCTATGATCAAATCAACTTCTATTCCATACACAGAATTGCAAGAAGAACTTAAAATCTATTCCATTAATCTGGACCTACATCAATTAGATTATGACTATTACAAGTACATGCTCAACGAAAGGCTTAAGTCCACCTCAATAGAAGGAGAAAAGTCTGTAATATCGGAAAATAAAGAAACAACTGATGACCAAGTAAAAGAATCAGACCAAAAACTTCATACCGTCACTACCAAAAAGTCTCCAGATATTATTGATATAGGCGATAAACTTCGAGATGCTAGACAAACTGATTTGTCTGTAACAGACGTTCACAAAATTAAAGCTGATCAAACGTCATTTACAGTTGAACGTCCACCAAACTTTAACTACCATGAACTACATGATGCTGAAAACATTCTTGCTACTGTAATGAGTACAATTTCAAATGTGGTGAAATCAGAAAAATCTGAACAATCTAGCACCGTGGTTCAATGTCAAACAGCCTCTTGTGATGAAAGGACCAATGTAATGAATGAAAATGAAAAACATAAAAGTTCATTTGAATCTGATTTACCTATCAAAACCGATGAGGACATCTTATTGGAACAAGGAACAATTGCAAATGAAAGCCCGCCCAGATATATGTATAAGGAACTACAAGATGCTGAAAATATGTTAGCCGTAGTTGCAACACAAAACTTGGGGACAATTTCGGTACGCCAAACTGAAAAAATGGACCAAGAAAGTATAACGCTTATGCCTGACACAACATCTCCTTTAAATTCAATATGTGATGATTCTCTGGATATTCATGCTCTTTCTAGTGATGCGAATACGAACAACCCTATAGAATTTGTTCCTACCACTTACTTAGAAATCGTGATCGATTCAGGTTTTATTCGACCTGACATTGACATAAACACTTCTGAAGAATCTCAGAGAGTCTTAACAGAATCCACATCCTTACCTGATCAACTACAGAGTCATAATTATTGTCAAATGGCAGAATCTGAGATACTTCAACCGTGTTTAAAAATGAATTTAGAAAGTCCAGTCGTTACATCAGAAGTAAATGTAAAGGATGAGATCGAAGAAATTAAACCACAACCAACTGACGTTGTTGCTGCTCAAATCGAGGATGTGGAAGATATAAAAGAACTCAAACGTATGGTGAACGCGAAACAGAACCAACCAGAACTAGTGTTCGAGCAGCCAAGGCAAAGTTATCATATAATCGCTGATGCTGAAGCTTTGTTAGCGACTATTTTGACGAAATCTGTAGAAAATATTGAGGAGTTCTCATGCAATACAGCAATGGAAATACAAGGCGAAACTGAAGAGTATCACTCTATCATCGATGATAATGTAATGGCTGTATCACATGGTGCTTCATCGGTAGAAGCTACAAATATTCAAGTGGAGAAAGATTTTAATGATTTGCCTGAACTAAAGAAATTTAAAGAAGAAAGTCACCAGAACCTGTTTGAAGTAACTCCATTCAATTATCATGAATTGCGCGACGCTGAGATTATATTCGCTACCACACGTATACCGCAAGTGTCTGAGAATGTCAAACAACACATTCTGGAAGAATGTAGTTCAACGTCGAAAGACATTTTCACAAACGAATTACAAAACGATGAATTGGATAGTTCTGAAAATATTTCATGTTCGTTCATAGGCGAAATAACACCTCGCGATTCCAAAACGGATCCTACATTACTTTCTAAACCAGACTCTACGAAACCGTCAATTATAATGTTTGAGCCTTTACGTCATAGTTATCACGAAATACAGGATGCTGAATTGAAACTTGCTAATTATTTGTCTAATACAATGTCTCAAAATCGGACAATCGAATTAGGCGAAACTGTTACAAAAGAAACAGATGTTGAACAAATTAAAGAAGATATTATTGGTTTAAATTTAACAGTGTCTGATGTTACATGCGTGAGAACAGAGCATAAAGATAACTCAATTGAAAGAATCCTGCTAATCCCAACCGCAGAAACAGATTCAGTAGTCAGCCAAAGATTGGATATAATTGAATCTGTAGAAAATGTTCAAAATGTTGAAAGGCCCGATGTAATTATAGAAAATATTAGCCCTAAAGCTGTCGATACACTGTACGCCGGTACGTCATCAGATACGTCTACTGAAGTAACTGAAAAACTTGTTGATGAGATTGTGAAGAGTAACGAAGACTTTAAAGAATCATTCGAAACTCCATCGGAACCCCTTGCTATCAAAGAAGGCTTTGAAAATATTAATATTTCGGACGCTCCTACTTCAGATTCAAATATTGAAGGTATATTCGCTAAATGTATTGCTTCTAAAACGGAAGATTTCATTCATCACGAAAGTGAACCTATGTCGCTTGAAGTAGAAATTAAACCCGAAGCTAAAGACAACTCTGCGGAAATTGAATTTGACGGGGATTCTTTTACAGTTGACGATTCTGAGATGTCATTTATTCCTGTGGTTTTCGGTGACGTTAAGAATATTGAAAATGCCACTAATTTAGTATATGACGAACAATGTAGTTCTTCAAAAATTGCTGATGATGATATGAAAGATTTTGTTATTGTTGAAAATGAAACTGATGATACAGAAACTTTCGAAAATATTGTAATAACCAAAGACACTTCACCCAAAATTGAGTGTGAAGATAAGAAGGTTAATCTAAATGAATGTAGCACATTCGAACTCGTTGAAGATGCTATCAAGTTTATAGAAGAAACTATAGAAGATGTTAAAATACAGGATAAGTCTGACTCATTTGAAATTGAAAATCTGGAATCCGAATCGCCCTCCCATACACCGGAAACCAATGTTCAAATATTTACTGAAATCGGGGCAGATTCTGATTCTGATGTTAAATTTCCTGTCGTTATCGAAGGCACTGAGACTGTGGCGCCGGAATCTAGTAATATTATTACACAATCACGATCGTTTGAAGGCGACTTACCCAAAGATTCATGGGTTGTGTCGGAAAAACCACACGAGCCTGGGTATATCTCGGTATCATTGCCTAAATCAGATTCAAAATCATTTACTTCTGAAATGTTAGATACGCGTGACCCTCCTAGTGACCACACAAGTACGGAACAATCTCTTAAAACATCGGATGAATCAAATAACTTACAACATAATGTTTTGGATTCGATTCAAGATTCCGGAAATGAAATGAATCTAACACGTCCCGAGAAGTCTCCCATACACAATTTGCATGACCTCCTTCCAGAAATAGATTCCATCCCTGAATTTAAACCTTCTTTCACAAACACTGTATTGTATTCTAATTTATCGGCTGATGCACCTGAGTTCACACCCTCGTACATGTATCATAGCGTTGAGAGTAACAAGAGTGACACCCAAATCACAAACATAGATACTGAACATTCTGTAGTTAAATTGGAACCAGTGCAACTTAATCAAGACACTACACAATCTCCAAATATAACTTGTGAAATTGTATCTCCGTCGCAATCTACCGATTTGAAAATTTTATCGACTAAAATAGCGAGTGAGAAATTATCTTCACACGATGAATCTCTAATTAAGGATTCTGAAACAGTTGTTACCAAAGAAACTATTCAAGAGGAACCCACGGAGACCAAATCGAAACGTAAGAAAAAGAAAAAAAGAGAAGATAAAAAAGATGTAGCACATGATTTTGAACCAATTAAAAATGTTCGAGATGATGACACCGTGTCAGCTATTTCTGAAACAAGTAACATTTGGGTAAAACTGGCGGAAGAAGGTAAATCTTATGCAGAAGTTGTAGCGGAAGGGTTAGATATAACTGAGCATATCGAAGAGGAAAATATACCTGTACCAGAAGAGCCGGTTAAACCGATTGAGAAAGAAATGGGTGATTTACTACTCGAGGAAGCCCAATCATCAATAGTTGAGCATGTACAATTTGAGAATACTGAACAACATTACTCATGGGCAAAAATTGTAGCAAGTAATAGACCATCTCCAGATAGAGCTCCTAAAGTAGAAGAGCACGTTACAGATCCAATTCATGCCCCCAACAGACCACCTGTTATTTTAGTAGATGAATCGACCACTGATCATCATAAACCAGAAGTTGAAATAGATGCAGAAGGTTTTATAACAGTTGAAAGAAGTCGGAGATCCAGATCTCGTTCGAGAGATAACCGTTCAGTATCTACGTCGAAAATACAACAAAAGTGTGACACGCGTGACAAATCTGAAAACAGGTTTGATGCCCTTACACTGACATTAAAACCAGATGATACTGAATCCATACAAAGCAGTCCTTCAGATGAAGAAACAGAAAAAATGAGAAAAGGAAGGAAAAGCCGTGCTTCTAAACCAAAAGAAAAAGAAATGAAACCAAAATTAGGTCATCTAGCTCCAAGTACGTCTGATGAAGAAAAGCAGCCAATAAAAAAAGATAAAAGAAAACGGTCCTCGAAATCAAAAGAAATAAAGGATTCCTCTAAACCAGTCGAACAGCTTCCGGAATCCAAAGTTATCAATGAAAGTGAAGAAAATCTGAAAATCGAAATGACACAATCAAACATTTGTGAAAATAAAAAGAAGGGCAAGAAAAAGAAGAAGGATAAAAAAACTGAAGTGCAAGTTACCGAAACAACCGATACATGTTCTCCTATTGATATTACATCATCTGAACAGGAGGTTTTTGCAAACAAAACCGAATTCAGACCATCAAAACGCGTTGAAACTCCTATATCTACCCCCGAATCACTTCAAACTCCTGTTAAAGACAGATTTTATTCCGAAGCTCAGTATTGGAAAATCGACCCTCGTGCATTAGATGAATTTAGCAATTTATCAGAAGTCTTATCTGTAGAAATAGAGAAAGGACCCGAAAGCGAAGTACAATCACGCTTTATTGAAGACCATCAAGATTATAAAGCTAGGGATGTTGAAACGACGCATGTCTTAGATTTAAGTCCCGAATCTTGTCAAAAAATCACCGTAGAAGAATTTTTAAAAGAAGAAATTCAATCACTGGAATTTAAATCACATTCCGATGAGGACAAAATAACTGAAGAACAATCGCTCGAAAATAAAATGGCAGACTTACAGCGAGAAATCGAAGAAATGTTATTGCCTGAAAATGATAATTCTGCTATCAGTGATGATATACCTGTAGAACTAATTGACACGAATGCATCTATTGACGAACACCATGATGAAATTTTAGATAGTATTACACCCTCATTTGCTTCTCCTGAGCCTGAAGATTTACTCACGGAAATGAAACCAGAACTAATCGATCAGTTTGAAGAGAATGTACAAGTAGATGTTATTAACGATAAACATATCGATGAAAAAATAAATATAAAGGATAGAAGTGACATTAACACAGAAAACCTTGAAACTGCACAAGAAAAACTTATTCCATCTGAAATCATCGAAACTGTAGTGAAACATGTTAAAACACCCGACTCTCAACAATCTAACATTGCAACCCCTACTAACAACGTTTTTAATGTTAAAGCTGATAACTGTTGGACTGCAAAATCTATTGTTGATGACGCCGAAAAAATATTAATTGACCAAAAATCGAAGATTATCGCGATTGAAACCGTCCCCGATGTCGAACAAGCTAAAACATGCGTTAAAGTCATACCTGAAAATAATATAGAGACCGATATTCTAATACTTAACGATGTCGCTATAGAGGCAAATCTTTTAAATGATACCACCACCTTTTGGCTTGAAAAGCATTTATACCATGATGCAGAATGTCAGTATTTCCTTAACTTAGCAAGTAAATCAAAAACTTCCAACATTATTAACACTGACATAGCGATTAAAGATGAAAACGATAAAGACGGGGATCCAAGCGGTGGATCCGGTCATTCTTCCGATACAGATGATAACCTCCCCAAAGCGCCCTGCGATTCATCATTTGATTCTAATTACATTTCGATGGACTTGCCCGGTGGAATTTGCAGCTGGAAAGATCAAAGCTCTTACTTGAGCTTAGACACGCCTACAGATTCCATAACGGGTATTATAAGCGAAGATACACCGCGGTTAGGTACCTATATGTCAGAGGATATACTAACCGCCCCATCCTCCGAACCGCTCACCCCACCCAGACCCACACAGGAGCCGCTCGCGGAAGATGGAACCCAGATGACCACCAAGGTGACTGTGCTACCGTCGTATCGTACAATTTTACAATTTATATTTTATGTTTGGCATGATATTTTCACAAAATTTATAATTTCACTTATTACAAATCTATGTATCGTACGTTGTCGTCTGCCAAGTCTGCCGATCGTCTTGTAGTTGCCAGTTCTTGGCATGCACGATGCGCCGCATTAGGTTTAACGCATTTGATTTTAGTTTGCGTAGTGTTTGTATCGCGTGTGTTTTATAAATCTAGTCATGTCTAGTCCGAAATACAACGAGGCTTACATATTGAATCTGATTTCAATTTTTTTTTTATAATAAAGTAAATATTTGTGCAATTCTTGTTTTATTTAAGTTATATTGTTGTTCGTCAATTATGTTACCCTTGTTTATGTGGAATGCCAAATTGTTAACGCTACAAGACGAACGACAGCACTGACGCTTTAATTGGAGATTTATTTTTTAGATGCTTTATTTGGGCTTTAAAGTAATGACCATAGACAGAATCAGCTGACATATTGTCTGCTACCGTTTATTTTGCAAAGGTCAGTCATACTCTATGTGTATATGAATGCTTTTGAATTTCTGTTTTAGTAGATAACTATATTTTTTTGTTGTGGATGAACACATGAAAATGTACTTGGAAAATGGTATTATGGAGTGTTCACGTTTATTGGAAAGTACTGTTCTATTTAATGAAATTAAGTATTTTTTTTATACCTGTGATACTAAGATGTGTTTGAAGATGTTTATCGGAGTGTTTCGTATCAAATGTGCAGTCACACAGCAGTGTCTAACGTTTTGATGTAACTGTTAAAGGCACGCATTCACGCAATTGACAATAACTAAATCGATGTACTAATCTTAAAAACACCATCAATTACACAGAAATGTTTAAGTCTTAAAAAATACCCGCCTACGATACAAAACGAAATGTATTATGTTCGAGCCAATGTCATTTTGATTGACTCTATAAATTCTTTGCATACGAAGTTCATTGAACTACGAAAACAAAATATTCTGTTATTCGTTACATTTGTACGTTCAGTTGTTTTTGCTCCTATTTCAAATATTTAAACGTGTTTCTTAATACTTTCAAATCTTATTCATATATGCAGATAAATAACTGTTGCTGTATTACCCGTTACAACAATTTCGCTTTCATCGCTCCCCACTGCTTACCTACTACAGTTACGTGTGATAACATTGATACGAGACACGTCTTTGCTTAGTTTAAAGCCCCAACTTTATCCCCCGTTTGATGTTTAACAGAATGATCAACGCCCACGCATGTCATGCCAACATAATATAGTGGACGTGTATGAGATTTTTCGTTGTTGTAAATTGTGTTGCTTACTAACGGCCGAATATATAAGAACTAAGTCCAGTCACAGTATCCGCAGAGAACTTAAAAATTCTGTTTTAAATTCTCTATTATTATTTTTGTTGTTGTTGTTGTTGAAATTATATTTATGCAGTTGTTTATATCTTCGGCCATCGGTCCGTGCATCTGGAATGCTAAATTGGACTGTCCCTCGAGTGACTCAAACGACGTGGAATTCGGGAGATAGCGAAATAGACTATAAAAAAGCGAGAGAGGCCTCGAGAATAGAACTAGGCGTGCGGAAATTTTTGTTGTATAAATAATAGACATCAATTTGCCTATCCTCCAAAATGTTAATCATGGTTTTACAAAATGTTTAAATGTCTCAATAATTTTCTTCTTTTCTATGAAATTTTATGGACTTTCTATGAAATATCTATGGCATTCTATGGAATCTCTATGGAATTCTATCAATTTTGCTACATCGATGATTTATTTTCGGCTGCTGATTATGTCATACAGCATGTCTGTTTGCTTGATATCTTGGTCGGGCTATATCAATATTGGCCAATAATCATGATTAGAACATAAATCATGCATCTAAATGTAAATCCCATTTATTAGTTCCAATTCGCACTCGAGTCTATTTTCGCATCTCGCGGTTCCACCTCGCTGTGACGCTACGTAGAGTGTGGCTAATATAATAATGTGTTCTCAGGATGATTTATCTAACGATATTGAAACACTGCTCGAGGAGTTAAGGATAGTTCAAGCGAATCTGACAGATCTGCCGAACGAAAGCCTCGAGGCCATGGAGCAGGGACTGCGGGTGAGTTACATTGTAAATAATTCAATTTTCTGATACGCGTGAATATGTGTTCCACAACCAGTTGTATATATAAGTGTGCCCATTTCGTAGATTGATGTGCGACCCTTGATTTAAATAGTACGAGTAATCCGCCTTCCGACCCGTTCGCTATCCAGCCGTCCCTATTCTCAGACTCGCTATTTGAGTTCGGCTCCACGTGTTACTTTCATTCTAAAATGTCTCGTTATATCTGAACCGTTTCAAGACTGCATATCGTCAATGTGATGGATGTACGTTAATATTTACGTAAAATATATAATATTAATAAAGATTGTTAGTAGATATGCTTAAGAATGTCCAGATATATAGCAAATACTTCGTTACTTTAACACTCTCAAACATGTCCTTTCTTTCGTCATTATGTCCTGTGCTAACACAAAAGTGTTTGATGTGATTTATGAATTTCCCGCAATTCATCGTAATAATTCACACTTTCGCCGTGTCCATTATCAATGGTCTCAACGTAAACAAAACTAGAATCCGTGAATGTTCTTACGTAACCATACAAATATATAAATACTTAGATATGTACATGTTCAATGTTGCTGATGCACAGATCATCGACTGTTTTAAAATCTTTGAATATAATATATGCGCCATGGTATAGCGGGTAAGTGCTAAAATGTATCGGTGCGCCAATGATTTGATTTTGTCCTAAATGTCCTTTAACAATACGTTACTAAGCGATTCCTAGTAACTTATGAGCTGTGTCCTCTTCTCTAATGATTCATTATCTCCAATTTTTCCGTTATCATCGCGTCGCACTTGATTCTCGTTGGTGTGATCGTGGATGTATGAATTTTGTTCATTAATGATGTCACCGTACCTACACTCACTTGTTGCGCCATTCAGCCGTTAATAATATACTAGTGTTGTGTTGTGTTTGGCTTTGGCATCGTTCAGTAGGGCATTAGTTCGCGAAACTGTCAGTGCATAGCGCGCGCTACGAATTTATCTAACGATTTGTCGAGCAAGATATCGATTCCGAAAAGCGATTAACGATCGATTTTAAATATACGAATAATTGGTGAGTGAATGGTAAAATTTAAATTAGTGGTGAATTAATTTATCAAAACTTCAAGGTAGTGAAATAGAATATATACGTTGAGCTATTATAATTTTTTCTTCAAGTTAATCAAAGTGAAATATTTTTGTGTTCTGATCTAGTTTGTTCTGTTGTCTTAATAGTTATCTACTTAATATGAAAGTGTAAGTCTGTGAAGCGTGTTTTATTTATACTTTCGTTAAAAATATTTATGTTTAAGAGGTTAACATTTTCATGAATATCATTTGGCTGTAAGCACTTTCGTTGCTTTTTTTTTAAAGCACTGTTTTGTTAAAACGTAAGTGTAAGTAATTGGTATATTATTACCCAAAGCCAGATGAAATAAAATAGAGACTATTTGTTAAAAGTTTTAAGACTGACTGGCCTCGTTGGTCGAGTGGTTGCAAGCGCAACTGCCGATCGGGAGGTCCTGGGTTCAAAACCCGGGTCGGGTGCTATTGGATTTTTCTAATTTAGAATTTCTAGTAG
>DWJK01000031.1:0-35356 GCA_018248815.1 Croniades pieria auraria
AAATCCAATAGTATCCGACCCGGGATTTGAACCCAGGACCTCCCGATCGGCAGTCGCGCTTGCAACCACTCGACCAATAAGCCAGTCAAGAAATATTATATCTTATAGACGATTCATAGATTACATGCCGGTGCAAAGGACCAAAAACTTACTGCTGCCGCCCTCTCAGCGCTCTCCACGTGCACCCTGTACAACTCCACAAGGCTTATGTCCTCCGGGTCCACGGCCTCCGCGCCACGACGTGGCACGAGTTCCAAGCCCAGCTTCCTATAACGAAAGTATATCCAATTAATTATAAATATCCAGTTATAATGGAGCCCAGTGGGACTCATTAAAAAATTAATGATTTTTTACTACCGACGGAGCTAGATTTAAATGTACAAAAGGTTAGGTAAATATGTCTCCAAATTAACATGTAAACATTTATTGTTGTTTATCAAATTGAGAAATGTATAAAAACGTCGCGGATTACTCCAGGCAAAAAAACGGTAGAACAAAAACATTTTAACGAACCCAAAGAAAGGTTTAACCTTAACAAAATTCCATGTAAAAAACGGTACATGAAACCGAATGAGCAAACCGTGCGAATATTGTGATTCACTTAAATACATATACTTACATTTATTCTGAGAATTAATGCACACAATAGCTTAGCAGCGGATATCGTTTGAATTTCGAAGCATCGAAGGCTAAGGTACGTACAAAAATGGCTACATAAAAAACCGGCAGTCAAAGTGCAGAAAATCAAACCTAACTTCAGGCCACATATGTACATATATGTAAAGTACGCCAGTCTCTGCCGATCCTCACATCGAGTATCGCAACGCTAAATATAGCTAAATGTAATAATAATACATTTGGAGAAACACTATTCTAAATTTGAAATTGTATATAAAAGTACAAACGGTCACGTTTGCGCCATTGTGTAAGGAGCTTTCAATCTGCTCACGTAGCTTGCATGTCTGAATGAAAAATTAGATATAGAAGAATATAATAATTGTATGTTTGAAGAGCGATCCTAATCCGAAAAGACGACCCATAGCCGTTCAGTGGAACGTAAAACATGTAACGAAACGCGTAACGCTGAATAATATAATTAATCATTATTACTTCGTTAATATCAGAGCTTTCCCATCAAGTGTTTTGATCGTAAGGCTTGAAAACTTTAAGTCTTCACGGCAGGTCCATTACTTAACTTAAAACACCTTACATCAGATATTATAATCAGTACAAGCCAATCTCTTAATCTAACAACCAATATCTTTTAAAATCTAAATACATCGATTTGATCAATGCAAAATCTAACAAAAAAGATAAAAACAAGGTAATATTGCACGCTTCGACATCCCAAAAGGATAAAGTGGAAGGCAGAGTTATTATCATAAATCTAACGACAAGACAGCAGTAACCGGCGAGACGCCTCCACCGGCGTATCACTAATTTGACTAGTTTCTTATTCAAACAAAGTTCCGAGACCTTCACCGTGGCAACTTAACATTCACAAGAACACATTATACGCACTCGATTACATTTATCAGGCTATTGTTAACCAAGAGAATTTCATGTAGGAATATTTACCTTTATTTTTGCCGGCTTATACAGAATCTGAAGATTTATGTAAATATTGTATATTAAGGAGATTGTAGATCTTTTCGTTGGTCCTATTTTTCTTTGTACTTATACTAGCTTTCTATTATATAATCTGTACAATTTATATTAGCTAAACAATAATGTACTTATGAATATAAATGTACATTACATCCACAGCTAACATAAAGGTTAGTATAGCTTATGTTTATTTATTGGATCTGTCTATGTATTTGTTGTATTTAGATATATTTGTCTAGATTGTGGACTCGTTGTCTTCTAACACACACATTTTAGGTTCGACATAAATGAGCGTAATAAACATTTCCATTATTTCATTTCTCATTGGTAGAGAAATGGGCGCGATGAAGTCTTCCCATAATACGGGATACAACACTTTTGTTCTGTGTGCAACGGAAAGGTCGCCAAACCAGTTATTCAAGCGACAATGGACCACGTCTGGCACTGATTGCTGCACGCCGCCAACCGATACTACATGGCGAAACGGTCATCGGGTTTTTCGTAATGTATCTATTAATCAACTGATACACATGTGGGTATTTATAAAACTGACATAAGCGACCAATTTCGGTTAAAAAAACAATGCTAAAATGTCAGCGGTGATTACATCAGAAACCTAAGCAGTTTCCATACTATTGATTTTTACGTACTGATTTATTTAACGTCTTTAACGGGGCGCATCGTAACGTGACAACACTACAATTGCATTCATAATGGAAAAGTTAATTTAAGTAGTCATGCAACTTAAAGGTCAGTAAACCAGTTATAAAATATCTTTTAACTGACGCCCGACACCGCTGGCGACGCGTTCCCAACCGAATGTGTGACAAGAAGTTTTTTTGGATACGTTGAAACCACACGAGTTTGGATTCTGTGATATGATCTTCAATATAAAGTACAATAGTTCATCTTTAAACATTCTCATTTTCATTGACCGATGCATGTGTTCTAAAAGAACAAGATTTTTTTTAAACCAATTACTTTAAAATCAATGACCGTTTCTTCATAACATAAATACCAGTTCTATGTAGTTACTTAGATTAAGAAGTTTTGTTGAAAATAAAGGGCATTTTCGTAGGATTACGGCCTTGAAAAGAAACAAGTGATAGACGCGACGATGCTGTGTTTAAGACTTAGCCACTTAGGGTTTTACATTTGAAAGTATTTAATTATTTTGATAGAAATATGTATGTGTACCCTACTTAGATCTAATGAATCAGAAATTATAGACGCAATATTGAGGAAGATTTATTTTTAGGCAGCTGTGTTTTTGAAGTTTTTAAAAGTGCAATACACTGTGCATACATACAGTTTGACACGTTTGTTTCGGGGTTAAGGACATATTCCATATTTATTTATTTGTGACACTCCCGTGGCCTGCGGATGACGGAGTCTTCGTCGCGATTTCGCTGCAATCATCGGGAGTTCATGCAGAAGGACCTCGGATAAGTATGTCCGAAACTAGACGGCCCATCCCGAAAACCATATGTGTGTTAAACCGGTACATAAATCATTATTTATATGTATAAATTTCCATAGATACTTATGTATGTCGTAGAAAAATATTCAATAAACAGTAGATATTAAGCCAACACAAATATAAATATGAATGAATATAAAATAAATTATGAAACACAAAAGACACAGTCTGAATCCACCATAAAACCAATACAATAAATTATCATAGATTTGTATTAATGTAAATATATGTGGTAATATTGCATTATGCTTGAAATATTACCCAAATAATGTAGACGTCTAGATAGCGCCCGCAGCGACACCGCCGACTGGTCAATCAAGTTTTGCAGCGTTCGGCGCATCGAACTTTGATACTTTAACCATTTTACGATTTATATACACGACTATTTGTTAATATGTTAATAATCTAGGTACGTTAACTAGTAATCTAGGTAGTTTATCCAAGAATACAATACAATATATCAAACAATATAATACCATTATTCTTTATTGTACACCAAAGTGAGTATAGCTAAGACAATACATATTTGAAGAGCGCCAAAAACACAGTTGTAACATATTCTTTTTATAAAATCAATTTTTCAAGCAGACACGAGCCACCTGACGGTAAGTTGTCACCGTCGCCTATGAACACGTGTAAGATCAGAGGAGCTGCGACTACGCTTCCGGCATTCAAGTATCATATAATATTATAACGTGTATTGACGCGTTAATAAAAACTCCTTTAAGTTGATAGTGCTAATCATACATATTTACACTAATCTATCCTACCGTTCTTATGCTGATGTAAATGTTCTAGTAATATTAAGAATACATTAATAAGGCTATTAAAGAGAACAGGGTTGAAGTTATAGTCTACAGAAAGCACTTGTCGAGTAGATTGCAAGTTGTTCCGTTTCGATGTCATTAACATGTACCTACATACATACATATGTATGAACATACTTGTCGGTGTTGGAATTGATCTTGAATTTATTTCAGTTGATCAGTTGACGTGTATAACTACACAAATTTTAATGTAAAAAAATTAAAAATGGGTTTAGTCCTTTTTTTATTTTATAGCACATTTACTGGTGGGCCAAATTTACAGAAAGAACAATTTAAAAATATCAAATACATATAATCGTATATGCGATTCGTTACCTAATTATGTTTACCCATTAGTGCCAAGAATTTGTTGAGAAAAATCCCTGTGTCTTCTTGTTTTTTTTACAATTTTTTAAATACACAACTTGGTCCATAACTTAATGACGGCAATTAACTAATTAGGGGTCAGTTGGAAGAAATTCCTTAGGGAATAATCAGAGCCGTGTACGACATTTTTTCATGTAACTCTTTTCATGTTTACACTCTTCGTACAAAAATATTAAGCACAATACAAGATTTCTTTGCCATTAGTGGGAAACGTATCGTACACAGACATCAGAATACCAATTCAATTGATCATTAATCACTAGTTGGCAAAAAGGTGACCAAGCCTAGCAAACTGCCGAGAGCATTCACTTGAGTCATAAAATATTAGTCACAGAAGAGAGTGTTTTGAGAGATTATTTTATAGTGACGTGTGCAATGTAAATTACAGGAAGTTAACATGGCAGAAGCGTAGCAGTGATACAGTGGCAGATTGCATATGTAAAGATAAGAGACTTTGAGCGCGGTCAGCTCTTGGATAGATGACCGCTTATAGCAAATTTTTACGAGCGTTTTCGTGTTCATATAGGCACGTTCCGTAAAGATGACATTGTTGCCAATATAGCAGGCGTTTTGACACAGGCCCAAAAGTCTTACGACACTAAGTTAATAAAGCGACATAATAAAATAGTAATGTAGGTATAATTTCTAAATTGGTAGGTCGGTTTTATAGATAGATAGATCAGCGTACGGAACAATCAATTTAAAATTTATTGCACATTGAAATTTTAGCATCTAGTATCTAGGGAGATATTTTAAACGTGGAATATAGCTGGCAACGTCTTATCCCAAATCATTAAAACTAAGTAGCGTCGTGCCATTTTCTTTTTATTTTTCGAACCCCAGGGACCGGGGCAACAGGTAGAATGGTCTGCGTGCCTAGCCAATGACAGAGTCGATGCGGCCAGCTGAGCTGACCTCAGCTTGAGGCGTTTGGTTACTTGTCACACTGTTCGAGATATTACAAGCGATCGAACTAATTCCATGCTGGTGACAACAAGATTTTTTCAGAGATTTTATTAAATATTAAATGTTTTTAAGCAACGTTATAAATGTAAAATAATAAATGCATGCGATTTCGTGCACGGCAATATTACAGGTAGAGAAAATAAACAATAAGATATAAAATATAAATCCGTAATTTTTTGTATGACCAATGTAAGTTAACTAATATGTATATGTAAATTCCAAGAGCTATGGACTTGATTAAATAAATAAAATAGATGGAATCATAGATATCTTATACGCAGATTAGGGGACCCAGTCTAAAGTGTGTCCATCGAGAAAAAAGAGAAAGCAAATGAGGCTACCTATCTCTCTGTCTGTTTCTACTCACGCACGCACAGGTAGCGCTAGCGTGAATCATGCGTCAGTACTGAGATAGAGACAGGGTATCGCGATGGTTTCTCTCTTTCTTACCGTCGGACGTTGCCGCTTACAGGCAACCGTATGTCTTCCCTACTCTATATATAATATCTTTATGGATGGAATATTGTTACGAATATCACGACGTTAACTGTCAAAATGAAACGAATGGAGGTCAATGCCTTTGTTATGACCGCCGATAACTTACTTAAATGTAATTATTATAAAATATTGTAATATAAATCATGTCTATACACGAGTCAGGCTTAGATTAAGGCTTTAGGTCCAACACGATTCTGCCCAGATCGTATGACACCAGTTTCAACACTATGCGCTCCGCACTTTGAAAGTGAGACGATTACTTTAAAACATTCTTGCGGCCGATAAGTTATTATTAATTGTGAAGACCGTAGCGGCATCTTAATGCCTTTGAAATAAATATAAGGTTATTGATAAAGTTATTCGAAATATTCGCAAGCTTTAGTTGAGACCTATCGAGGATGAATGCAGCGTTGAAGTCTTATGCTATGAGTGCTTTCTTATCGACTCGTTTAAGCGCATTAAGTTATAAAGAGGCCAGACATGTGCAATAATTAATAAGGCAAAGGTTATTGGATACTGTTATGAGATAACGTACTAAGCTTCAATTGCTTAAAAAAACATGTTCAGTTGTAAAATGTTATACTTTTGTTAATGTGTTAATTTAGGTTTTTGTGCTATTTATCGAATTCATTTTTAAACATAACAATATTTAAAATATTCTAAGGAGCTAAGTAAAAGTATTTTACACTAAGGTCTATTAGGTAAGGAGCTAAGTGAAGCATTTTATACTAGGATCTACTAAGTTTAATGTAATTTAAACATACGCAAAAATATTATTTTTATTACAGCCAAAATTTTAGTTTAATTTTTGATAATCGATAACGCCACACAATAAAAAATCATGCATAGAGGCACAGTATTCAAATATCGACATAATAAACGCAGTGTTAATTATACGCCGCAAGCAATTTTCACCCGTTAAAACCAGTAATCATAACAGCTCCTACAAAAAATTGGCGTACAAAACTTAAAAACGGCCACGGAGAAAACGCAAGTTAAGACGGACCGAACTTGTTCCACGATGGATTCTATCCGACTACTGTGCATTTACTCGGGTTGTGTCGGAGGGAGAGGGACGATGCAATCATACACGGTTACAGCAGGAGCGAGCGAGACAGGTATACTTGCGCACACGCCGCCAGAGTTCGGTAGTGATACACGCGCAACGCGCAGGAGGCCGAGCGAGTGCGCTTTCCAGTTCGTGTTCCCGACTCATGAGCAGCTGGTGTGCGGTGCGCCGGCCACTACTGCCACTCGTTTTACTCCAATAATTTGACTACACTTTCCGACGTATCCCGAATAATAATTATGACGTAAAATCGACGTGGAGACGGCGACACGACCGACGTGAGGCGGTGTTTTTGTTGTGTTGTGAACGAAGAGACGAATCGTGCGGGTTCTTTTTAATAAACCACTGGCGCTGTAGAAAAGTTAATAACTTATACATTTGAAAAGGTAAGTTATGCCACAAAAGCTTAGGTGGTATTGGGACGCGCTAAGCGCCTATCGACGACGCGAGGAATGCAGTTTGACGGCATACATATGGGCATGTGCAGGAACAAAAGCCTTGTGCACAGTCATCACGGGCTCGTTTTTTTTTTTCGTTTTGCCCGCTTTCTGGCTAGGGCGGTTGGTTGAACTATATATCTGAACGAAGGTGACATAAAGTGAGCACGTTATGAATTAAACAAGTTACGAGGTGTTAGGAGGTTTACATCAGGTAGCGCGGCCCAGATCTCATTTACCTGAGTCGGGGTTATACAGTAAAGGGACGCTGCATCTCTTCCCCTTTAACGGGAATTTTTATTTGAATAGATTGCGCGGTCGCTCACGTGAATTATTATTCGAAACCGATTGGACTGAGATGTTTCAAATTTAACGACTTGTCACATTAAATTTCGCAGCGCGTCTAATGCATCGTAATGTGTTTAGATAATTAGCTGTAATATTCGGAGAAAGTTGATTTCAGTTACACTGGTAGCGTTAATGAATTTTGTGGTATTTTCAAATTGAAAATGACGCAATATCTCCAATGTGGTATGGTCATTAAATATTTTCGTGAAGTTAGCATTTAACGAAATTATATTTGTTTAATTTTGATGAAACCCGGAAACATTCTGAGAACGAATAAAATGCGTCAGTCTTTCTGAATATTAAATTTGCCTTTGCGATATATTGATAATTTTGACAATATATATATCTGTATTATTCGAGATTAGTAATAGTTCTTAATTTATACATTGCTAGTAGATCGTGATGCAACATTACAGGTAACAACATCTATTATTTCAGTGAATAAAAAAGGGATCTCACCATTTCAACATCAATTTCATCTGAAAAATTTCATATAATCGCAGTGTTATAATATTACGGACCGTTTCCAAACATGAATTCCTAACAGGGCCGGTATTTGAATAACAAATGGAATACATGAGACGCGACTAGGAAATGATGGGTTTCCCAGCGCGTACGTACGGCTACGTCGTGTGTTGGACGAAAGGGGCATATCTTAACAGGTCACATGCATAACATTGATTCCAGATTCCCGTCACGCGGTGCGCGCACCACCTGCATTGACGAGCGTCCTAAGCGTTCCACGATAACTACTATCTCGCAGACGTAATAATAGCGTCAGTTCAGCTAATGAACAGAATAAGATTACCATTCATTGTGTTCTTATATGGTTTACTGCGTGTACTACAGGCACAATAATAATTTGCTTAAAATTAGACACAATTGTTTATGTACCGTCGAGCAACACTAATATATCGATCGAGTATGCGCTATCTTTCGTTGTAAATAACGTGTTTATGTATATGTCTGAAGTCAAAATTTTTTAACGTTACAACATTTGAAAACTACAGGAAAAAATTTTTTTCGCTACAATGTCCTTAGTGCCCGATTTAAAACAATAACAGTCTTATCAAATATAGGTACTTTGCAGCCACATAAATAAGGAAAAAAATTAATAAACAAGTCGGAATAGACTTCGTTAGGGACTTATTGATAGAACTTGTGGTTAAGGTTAAAAGGAAAAAAATGAAACAAGAACGGGCCTTGTTAAATGTCAAATATTTGAAGCATAATGGTTCTTACGTTAGATGGATCCAATATAAATTTAATGGACATTTATTAAAAGCATTTTTAATTAAAAATATTGTAAAATGGAATGGGCATTAAATGACCTAATTAGTGATTGTATATGATTATATATGTATCGGTTTAACTCACGAAGTTTTTGACCTAATTAATTACTTATAATGAAGTAACTGAACTATTAGGCCAGTAAAATTAAACTTTCATTAAGGCAATCATATTCGATGCTCCGTAAGTACAAATAAATCTTTATATTGAATTGGATCAAATGCAGACATGTATTACGCTTTAGCGGTAACAGTTTCAAGGAGGACAATGGCAATGCAAATGAGGTCTTACACTAGTTCGAAAGTTGATAAAAGCCTACTCATATAGTATGCGCGGCACGCGATATCAATTAAACCGTACAAGTTTTACAATGCGTCAGTTGTTTACGAATTTTTCGAGCACATCTGTAGCTCTGTCCTTAAATTGATAACAGCAGCATACTGACGACACATGTATGAGATGAATTGCGTCATATCAAACAGTAAAAGACCGAAGTTTTTTAATAGCTACGTTTTTTTTTAATATTGTGTATTAGAAAAAAAGTCGTATTTCGACAATATTTTATATTAACCGCATTATGTCTTCACTGACGTAAAATTCTCATATGACATATACAGTAACTCCATTGTACGGAAATAGCAAGATACAGTGTAATATCACTACGATTACCTCAAGAGAGTAATAATAATAATACATGTATGTATATAGAATAAAGTATGTTTACGTGAGCGTCAACAATATGTATGAAACCCAAGCCCGCACGGCCGGCGCGACCGCAAATCGAGTATATCCGTATCGCTGGATGCTCTATCGATGACGAAAAACACCCGATAACCATTGACGGGCCTACGGATGCGATTACCAATGACAAGCACACTGTCCATAGCCCTGATGTACAGATAGTGTTATACACGAACACTAGCTGGCCCGGCGGACTTCGCATCGCTTCAGAATTAATCATGTTGTGTTGATTTTATTCATATTTTAAAATGAATGAGAAAATGAATACATTCAAACTCAACTCAAAATGAATTAATTCAATAAATCTTCAACAATCGACACCAAAATCTTTTAAGTTAGACCAAATTACAGATAGCTACAACATTTTATAAAAATCGTCTCAGTAGTTTTGAAGTTTATCCCGAACATACATCGTGACACAAGATTTTTATATTACATAAACATACATAATTAGCAGTAAAACAATTTCCCATAAGTTCAACGATGTCAACTGTGTGGATGTCAATTAAGTATATACGTTAAAAGACGTCATCGTATGTCGACCAACGGTGGGGCGCGGAGTCGCGGGCGTGATTCGTGCTGCACGTGAACGTCTAAAAACGACAAAACAACCATTCACTCCACGAACCGTTCAGATTTCTACGTTGCCTAATAAATATCGATCGAGGTGTTACGTAGTGGGGCCGTTCCTCGTGAACGTTCGTTACATACGTCTGTATCGATAGAATTGCTGTTACTATCTTACTTCACTTAATAGTTGAGTAATGTAACAATTTAGCATTACGCTTGTATCTCCGAGAAGGGATAGGCAGAGAAAAAATGTAACCAATTACTTCGGTATTAGAGAATTATTATTATTAATCTCGATAACGTTTTGATACATCGGTCGAGTTGACAATCGTTCAGGAGTCCTTTGTTATCAAAGGGTTGTCGGTACAATTTTATATTGGCGCCATTGTTTATGTTCTCATGTGGTAATTAACGTCCATTTAGAGATCATTCGACGCGTGCCTCTCGACATGACTCCAGCAGTAGTCGCTAATCACACCACGCCTATGTCGTTATCTGAACATATATATATCTATACCAATCAAGTTACTCGTTTCTTTAATTTACAAAAATTACAAACAGCCTTATCGATGCTGTTGATGACGTTCCTTAATCGTTAGAACGGCTACAAGGAAATTTCCAATTCAAAGGTAATTTAAGATGTTATATATGTACACAGTACTTTAAAAGATGATGATTGACGTCGTACAGGAACACCGCTAACGAAGTCACAAAGGATCCTCGTATGTTTCTTACGAGAGAGAGCGTGTGCGCTTCTTAGAAACCTTGAAATATTGTACAATTGTAATACAACATCCGCAAATCCACCATTAATATACATATTTTATACGGTATCTGCCATCGTGCATGTTTAGAAAACTGATAAAATATCTGCTCATCTGTTTCGCAATGTCGTAGTGGTTAATTAAGTAAGTCCACAATAAATTATACAAAATCGGCAGAAAATCAAAGATTTCCCAGATTTTGCAAGTTATGTAATACTAACTAAATCAAGAAAAGTTCGCAACGATTAAACCGGACGTTCCAAACCACAACGGATAAGCTCGAAACCACAACGAACTGACGGCGCGAACAAAAATTGTCGCATAGCGCAGTTTACCGGTAAACTGGTTTCCGCGTAAAATTCGCGTCGCCACGCGATGCATCAGCCAGGCCCGAGGGAGGTATGGCCGGGGGGTCCGCGACGCGCGGGGGGAGGGGGAGGTTGGAAACACAGGAGGCGGACGAGCTGCGGCCGGTCGACGACCCGCCGCGCGCCCTGCGCCGGCGCACCATTCGCCTTCGCCGCGGTTGGAGCCGATCTTAACACGATTACGAGATTGTTAGCGAACTTTATGAAAATTCACATCCGCTATTACCCTACTTAATACACGATGATCTCAATGAATATTTCAAGTTTATAATATTTCAATACCAATGTTACAAAAGAACTCTTTTGAATTATTGTTCAGCAGATAAAGTTTTAAAACCAAACACGGAATATTTCTACCTGTGTTCCATAGAAGAGTGCTGGCTTTCGAGTTTAAAAAAAGTAATTGGAATGTATATTGAGTGACACGTTTCTTAAACGATCGATCTAATACAAGCACAATAAGTACATTCCAAAGGTCTATTAATTTCCACTAACAAACAAACGACCTAAATACATTATCTCGTGGACAGACGACACCGAGTCTGAACGGGATCAAGAAGACGTCAAGGTTGTATCCATTTATGACGAATTACCTCCTCCTAGGATTGAATTCATTCATAGCTTCATTCTCTAACGCTACGTCTAGCTTTGTCGATGTAAAACGAAACTATTTAAAAGGAAAAAGAAAAATACTAGCAACTAGTCTCAATATAAGAAGAAGCATTGATTCTTTATATATACACGAACTGGTCAAACCGTGAAAAAAATATTAGTTAATAAAAAGCGACGGACCTGAGTGTCTAACGCGGGGCGTGGGCGAGAGGTAGCCGCGTCTTTAAATTATGTGTGAGGTCATTGATTGAGAAGACATAGCTCTGGTACTTTATGTATCTATTATAAGAAGTTTGAATACACACGTAACGGTTCACAGTCGCCTATAAATATTTCCAAAAGCGAATCGGTAAACTTCCTTGCACGGCGCGTCTTTGGATATCAATAAAATTGTAGCGAATGTAAACATTGGTATCATAACAAATATGGAGTTGGGACAGCTGTAACACATACAGATAGAGACAGAATGGAACGCATTAAAGTTACCGTTTACGTTCTAATTTGGTATGGGAAGCGCATGGCACTTGTCACGATGCGCATTTAGACGGACGCGATTTATTTATAGTGGTTCCTTTACTATTGTGTTTGTATCAACTGTTTGAATTTATACAAGTTTTAAAATAAAACGGCGGGAATAGGAATTCCGATAAACGCGTTCGACTGAGTTCAGTGTTGTTTTTTTTTGTTTCAGACATAACAAGGCGAGGTTAATTCAAGATGGCGGTGTTTGGTTTGGCCTCCGCTGTGGCGGGCTTTGTGAAAGTCCGTTACCTCATTGACAAGGCTATCATCGACAACATGGTATTCCGAATGCACTATCGAATTACATCAGCGATTATGTTCCTGTGCTGCATCCTCGTCACCGCCAATAATCTCATTGGTGAGTAAAACACACCTTCCGAACATCGCTTAAATAATATCTACACCAATAATACACATTTTACATACATTTGACTTTAACATTTCTAGTCAAATTGAATATCTTATAAACACATTACAATGCAATTCTATTACCGTGACTAATATGAAAATAAAAAATGACCACTTGAAAGTACGCAAACAACTGAATTATTTATAATGTTAAAACACAAACGGGAAAAGAAGCGAAAGTACATAACTTAATTATGCACGCATTAACTGAAACAGATAGGTATTTCACATTACGATCAAACTCTATTGACCCATAAACCTCAGACCGAATGACCCAAACACGCGTGGAAGTAACTGTAACGTCTCGCGTTTTCGTGAACCGACGTAAAGTTACGTGAGTCACTTTCAGTTCATTGTTCAGGTTCACGGGTACACAATCTGTACGAAACTGTTACCCAAATTGAGACGTCATGATCGAATTGGTTGTTCACACAAAACACTCGAGAGGCGTGAACCTGTACGAGACGTGATAAGATTGAAATCGCTGAAGCGAATCCGGCCAGTGAACCTATCGCACCTATTACGACAGATTTTGACCTGTCTCGAATTACGAGAGCTGAATTTAGATCTGTTGCGAAGGACATTAAAGGAAATTAAATACACATTATCAATCGATCGCTCGCGTCTACAGTCGCGTTTTTCGACACCTACCTACCTACTGATATACTCGTATTATGTAACTCGAAACTGTAAAAACGTCATAATATACGTACGTATTTACGTAATTAGTATTATTACAAATGCACTTGATTCTATACTATGAAGAATGTGCACATCTCAGTAAGTAAATCCTAATTGCAGTACGACATTTTTTATGATTATGGAGAATATAAAGTCAATGGACGACTTTAACGGAATTATAGCTAACGTGAAATATGTACGTAACTTGATTACAATAGCTAATAATTTATTACTTTAAGGATGACACTTTACATCTATAATTTATTAATCAGCAAGAATAAAGGACACTTGCTGGTTGTATCTTTGTTAAGCGTTGTGATACAGGTGTGCTGGTACCGTTGCAATGTATGAAATCTTGATTAGCTTTGGACTTTTCAACAGTAAGAGCCAAATTTGTAAACAAATTCCTAACATTGTTAATTTTTATGCATATTAACGTAACGTAACATCACGCCTGTTATCCCATCATTATGTAGTTTAATTTGTCTTTTTCTGTTTAAATTAAATTAAGCAAAACTTTTACATTTGATAACGTTGTATTAAAGCCATTTTCATCATTATCATCATCAGCCTATTACAGTCCGCTGGACATAGGTCTCCTCTAACGAGCGCCATCGCGCCTATAAAAACCCCCTCATGAATAGGCCATTTTCACTCAACTCTATTTCTACCCAGTTCAGTCTAGGCAATAAAAATAATTTTCTATATTTACTGTTTAATCTAATACCAATAAGCAGTCATTTATAACCTAGTTCTGAGTTTCATATCAATAATTACGACTACTCAACGGCTCACATCCCGCGCAGGTGCGCGACACACGTCTTGCCTTCAGTTACACCGTAGTTGTTTAAGGTCTGCTTTAATATCGACATGTGTACATATGTTTACAATTGTGATTATGACATGGACAATGCAATACTTCTTTATATTTATTGCAGTGCGAGAAAAATGCTTGGTGTAAGATATTAATTGATCCGCCACATTGTCATTACGTTTCATCATATTTTTTAATCAACAGCAATTTCAAATTGGACAAAGTATCACGGCACGGCACGGCGTGTAGCACGGCCTCGAACAGTAGAAATTCATGACAAAAATTACGTAATTCTGATTATTAAGTTGGCAATTATTATATTATTTAAAAGTAATATTCGAATTTTAACAAAAACAAAAAAGACTGTAGGATTTTTCACGTTCCAAGAATATTAAGCAGTGTGTGTACATCTCGAAGTAGTCAACATTTTTTTTCAAATTCAAGGTTAAACCCGGGAATCTTAAATTCGAGCAATACACGAGTTACTAGCAAAAAAATAATGGTTTCTAAGAAATCTTATTACGCGGTAGCTCTTTCAATTATAAAAACCGAAATGAATTTCTTTTCGAATATCTAATAGAACAATTCTCGGTAAAAGACAATTTCTGAACCAGTGGGAAGATAATTTTAATTCCTTACATCTAGCTTTTGAACTCGATGCTTTCAAGGTCTTAAAAAAACCATTAAGAAATTTAAAAAAAGTAAATCACTAAAGCACCAAACCAAGCAGATGTTCTTAACTTCTAAAATTCTGTTATCGGAGTAGACGCTAGTAGTCTATTCACAAGGGACAATTTAAAAAAAAATCAAGTATCCTGCTAACATGCGGCAACTCATCTCATCTTAAGGAGTCGAGTCAAGTGGCCCTACGAGCACACTCGAAACACGTATATCTGCTACACGATGTTTATGATCGCGTTATCGCGCGCCCCTCATTTGTGTTACCGACGTAAACATTACTTAATCATCGTTTAGGAACCTCTAACTCGATCACGGAAATTCCTCAACACATTTTACCCGTTTCAATATCACTATCTTCTTACTTTTCATCATCTTTCGAGATTTCTACCGGTTTTCCTGTCGTCGCTATTGTGTCTTAAGACGACGTAAAAACGCGGCAGCATCTTTATACAGTATCAGGCCTTTGAACCGTGTCAAATATCAATTCGACGCGATATCAAATTATATTACAATACATACTGTTTTTCGTCGTCTGTCACACCGTTAGTATACTGTTTCATTTGCTTTTTTTTGAACCAATACTTTCTAAATGACTGATTTACGAAGCTATTCTGCAGATAGCGTGTCTGTTGGAAATTGTGTTCGCTATTAAAATAATAAAATATCCAGAGTTGTCCGACAAACAGTGAACTGTGGCAGTCGTGTGTTTGTGTGTAAACTTGAGACTGTACGAGCGGTAATTATAATTAATTGGTGTGATAATTGTTATTGAGCTATATACTTACTTATAACAGCTGAATATCAAACAAAGATGATGTATCTTCATATTACGTATGCTTGACCTTTGTTGTATAAAATAATCTCGTGAACCAGTAACGGCGGAAAAATTAAATGAATCATATAAATTCATCGCCAATTCTATTGTCTTGATTTTTACGTCACCATAATCAGGAGTTCTATTATATCCGGAAATGTACGCGTTCGGACGTAATTGTTCGGTACAGAGGAAGCTTAGCCTTTTAATACAACTCTTTGACTTCATTGAATTGAATAACATCTTAGACGTCGATTAGAATAGGTCCTATCATCGACATAGTTCGCGCGAAAACGTGATCGAAAAGTAGAATTCTTTTTTAAATTCCTTATTTCATTCCTTGACGGAATAATTTTCAAAGTAGCTTTTCTGAGTAGCCAGTTTTCTTTTCAAAATCAAGTAATATCCACACTAAATTTAATTTAACTAAGAAAACATGATAATGAGACAAATCGCCTATTTCGCAATTATGCTATCCACATGATTATAGACTTGCCCAAACGCGTACTAAGCATAAAGATAATTTGTAATCATATACAGTCCAGTAATGCATGTTTGCATATTAGTCATGAAATACAGGATATATTAATATGGTCTGCAAGTGATCGCTCGGAAAACCTTTGTCATCGATATCTAAGGACGTGTCATCTTGTCGTAGGCACCTTCGGCCAGTGTTAGGTTTTAATTGACTTACATATGTACATAGGTCACGTTTGTTAAGAACATCGCCTACAATGACTTACATTGTGGCTGTTCTACATCAATTTGTTTTCGAGACCCACGTGCGGGCCACGACCCACAGGCGCGAAATTGAGATGAGATCAGTGATCAGTATATTCGAAAACGGAATCGGGAGAATTGCAAGCTTTAACGTGTAGGTAGGTATGTAAGCACTGGATTTATAACTGCTGATTTTATCAAGTAAATGTTTTTGCAATTACTTAACACTAACACTCCTTACGTCTCACTGCTGAGGACGCGTCTGTCTACAAGAGCCCCCCCTAAAGCGTAGTTAAGTGGGGTTACTATGCTATTACAAATGCATCACTCCTTCATCCTATAACCCCAGCATGGACACTTGTTGCTGCCCTTAAACTAGTGCAGCATAACCGTACAAAGCTATTTATTTATTATCAATTGCACACAGACCACGACATACAATAAGGAGTAATAATCCAACTGTAGAGATAAAACGTAGATATGAATTGCTCCGGTCGTTTAGATCAGAAATAGACAAATGCACGCGCTATATGAAGCAGGGCGGTATGGCCAGCAGTTGACACGATAGATTTAAACTATTTCCTTACATTAAACTGTTAAAACCGAGGACGGGATATCGCGTATCTGCTTATACGAGACCGAACGATCAGCGGTCAGATACTAGCCTTGTTGTTGTCGTCGCCACCTACGTGCGTACGTTCGGATCTACATGCGAACGCTTTGTATCTCATGCTTTAAGTATGTGCTTTAAAAAAGTTACATTTACAGTAACATTATCCGGCTATAAGATTTTTTTTTTTTTATATTATGAAAAATTACTTATTAAACAATCGGTCAATAATTTTATTAACTCCTATTAGCCTATTTCCGTTCAATAAATGAAATCGAAATGTATTAATTAGTAATGAAGACGGCCAAAATATTCTGTACTAAAAATATATTCAAATCATGTATTCCTTGGATATAACTTATATATACGTATAAATTAAAATTCCCTCCCGACACAGGAACATCGTACAAAGTCTGAAGTCATTAAATTGCTTATGCCTCGCCAGTATAGTATCCGAGGAAATCGTAATCAACCGATTATATACTGAGATGAATAAATAGATTTATTTAGCATAGATCAGATGTGTAGGCAGCGTAACTGGGGGCCAGTCGGTTCTTATAAACAGATGATGAAACGCAGCATTTCGTGACGACTGCGAGATGTACACGGCTGAATAATCACATTCGCGCGTCAGGTGTGCACAATCATAACACCATGCCTTGAAACCGATAAGGTACCGTTGCTATGGAACTCGGCACGGTGTTGTTGCATAGGCTCATGTGATTGATTTTATGTATTTCAAAGTAACTAACTAGCGCGATAGTCCCGTTGTACATTACGGTCAACGATGAAACAACATTTCGTAACAATTTCGTACAAAACAATGACTTTTTTACTCAGAAATTCGTGACTACTCGTTAGCGTTGTTGAATTAAGGCAAAAGTTTCGACTAGACAAACTAAACGGGTTTATTTGCTCTGGTTTTATTATCATATCCTTAACAAGTATTGTTATATTTAAAACTTGCGCCTTATCACTACCCACGACTTTTAAACTGTTATCGAATATCACACTATAAAAAAAAACTAGTCAAACCATACGTCCGTCAACGAGAAAACGACTTATTTAATTTTATTCTTTAGTCAAAATTTAAAAATATTATCTCTTTTGTGTATTTTATGTACAACCGGATTGCAGATATCATAAAACTCAGCTCGTAAAATGGTTTGCGCGTCGAGAGTTGATCGAAGTTTGCCGTGACCCACTACTAACTCGCCCGCGGCCACAACCGCCAGTTTCAGTAAAGCCCCTTATCACATGTGTCGCTAATGCCGCCTTATTACCATTTAACGGTACTCTGCTACACGAAATTGCTTATGTTTTTACATTTCACACGCACGCACACACACACCTACCGATCATCGGGTGTTGAGAATTCTTTGTTTTACTACTTTGTTGTAATTCAAACGCGTGATTCGGTAGTCACGAATATCATTATTCACAATTCTCACCATAAATTAATGTACGATTTTGACCCTTACGGCTACGGTGTTAAGGCGTTAATGGTCGGTTGGTGTAAGAGTCGGATTGTAGAGTCTAATTCAATGATGGATGGTCTAACACTCATAACTATGCTAAATGATAGCAGTAGACCAATTAGCAAAGCATGTGACTTTTGCTAAATTAACGCTGAACGTCTAAATGTTTATTGTGACAAAGTGCACAATGCTCTTGCATGTTGTATTTATTTGTCTTTTGTAACGATACCTGTTTAGGCTTTTGAAACAAACTATTTTCGATCTTAACATTGCATTAGTAGTAAACGCGTAAAATTATGATTTTATTAAATTACTAACATTATTTCCTTCCATTTTAATAACGGTTCCTACGAACACCCCGTGTTATTTAAATTAAAATATTGCTTACGTAATTTTGTTACAACTCCTATCTACTTACATAATTAATACATAATGGCATATATTTCCGTATATACATATGCCCTTAAATGTATGAAGTAGTCCACTAAGTAGGTATGTAGCATGTGTTCTGTTTATTTAGCGATTGATGTTTACTTATTTACGTATCCTTTATCAAATCTCGCGTTCCAGAAAATTCTATCGAAATATTTCAATATTTGCGTTCGATAAATACCAACGTTCAAGCTGTCTAGCTTTTAAAACGTAATATGGTATGAGTTAAACTGAGTAAAACGTAATATGTTATAACTGGATGTTATGAGTTAGCAACACTTGAGTGATCGACTAGATCAGGGCTTTAGCGTTATCTTTTGTGAACCCATACGCCCATTCAATTCGACCGTTCTATAAAAGTAAAGCACCAGTTTCTCATTCAAAACTATTTTGTGTGATCGAATCCATTCAGATCAATGTCAGCCGAGCCCATACATAACTATACTAACAAATAATGAGTATTTAATTCAAACCAAATAGTTACGAATGTAAGAAGCGAACGTGACATATTAAAGGTAACATTTGCGTATTTACCATCAGACTATTCCGTTAGTCATACCCTTTTTGCATAGCCGGAATATATTAAGGAATATTGTGTTCGATGTGGGTGAATAACTGGTGCTTTCTGGGAAATTTGGCTTTGCTTTAGATTGTAAAGCCTTCGGGGAATCACAGTTCTACTTTGACAAATTCTTGAAATTACGCCAGCTTTTTATATAATTACATGTAAATTAATAAATTATGTGTATTTATTTATACATTGTACCGTTTACATTGATCATTTACGGACAATTGTATAATAGGATCTTACGTGGGGTTATAGGATATAGCAGACAATAATTGCCATGAATACGTATCTGGTTTCATTCATTTAAAATCGTATCCCTCAGTGGGGACAAGGTGATTAAAGTCACGGCCGTTACAATTGTCGCAGGTAGGGGCAAATGCAGCACTATTAGACTCGATAGGTGCCACATTATCGTCATCCGCTATGCTCGCAGGTGCAATGTCAGGGGCACGTGAGAAAAACGACATGACACCGTCGCTATGTCGTTCCGATTATGTAACATTTTGTATGCCAACGCCCGCGATTTCCCCAGTTTGATCTAAGCATATGGACATCACGTTTTCGTAATATATCAAGTATAGCATTTATAGCAGTAATTTGTATTCATTATATGGCTCTTTTATCTCTAAAATTAATTACTAGTCGGAGTGCGAATTCTATTGATTTTAATGAAATAATTAACATTAATGAATGTCGAATCCTGATTGCGAGGTTCAGATTTGAAAATTTAACCAGTTTCTGAAAATCGTTCGTGTCGAATATATGCACAGATAGAGTCTACACAGACAGGCGAAGGAGCAACATTCTCAGACAATGTAAATTGCATCTTGTGTAGTCAGAATGACAGGAACGCTTTTAAGATTCATTTAAAGTATGAGGATCACGCGTTTGTCTTCGCCTATGAATAACAATCTACAGACAGCTTACAAGAACGTAGCAGTGGTATGACAGAGTAATTAGTTCTGTAAGCTTATGAGAATGTTGGTATTAATACGTCAGAGCTTTTTTATGGTACTCGTACATAGACAAATGAACATACATGTTAGGGCTAATTCCTATTACAAGCACTTGATTAATATGAAACAATACCTATCGAGCAGATTTGATGTTATTGCAATGTTTGAGGAATAATTTGTCATGCCGCATGTGCTGATACGTTTTGCCATTTAGACCCTTTAGATGATAAAATGTTCTATTTTCATAGTTGGTTTTTGACTGAACGGTTTTGCTATTATAATATCAGTACCAATAAATAAAGCACCGCGATTTTACAAGAAACATTTACAAACACAAATTAAATACGATTATTTACGTAATTGACGAGCAGTTTAAGCTGACGCAGTATCATCATAGTCATACTCAGCGTTTTTTAAGCTGCGTTCAACTCCTTGCGATGTTAGGCGCGCGTACTCTACTAATTATGAGTATGATCAGATCATATTGATCGTTTTAGGTGATCCAATCAACTGCATCAATGACGGTGCTGTTCCCGGACACGTGCTCAATACTTACTGCTGGATCACGTACACCTTCACTCTGCCCTACTCCGGAGCGAAGGGCATTGTGCACCCCGGCCTGGGCAATGACTACCAAGAGGAGAAGCGTATTCATGCGTACTACCAATGGGTGCCTTTCATGCTGTTCTTCCAGGTGAGTTTACTGGTAGAAA
This sequence comes from Croniades pieria auraria, assembly GCA_018248815.1. Taxonomy (NCBI): domain Eukaryota; kingdom Metazoa; phylum Arthropoda; class Insecta; order Lepidoptera; family Hesperiidae; genus Croniades; species Croniades pieria. Next base: position 21,342 of record DWJK01000031.1, read on the forward strand.
AATAATTTATCAGACAATGTTGCTTCGTCCCAATAGCTGATGAACATCGTGCAAGTTTAGACGAAACATAAAATTGTTGATAGTCTTAAAGGGTTGTCTTTTTTTAAAACAAAGTGTAAATAACATTTTCAACCAAAAATAAGCATAGAATGTACTTATATTCGTAAAATGAACTGAAATTAATAATTGTAGAACAATGGTAGATTGTTCATGACATTAAATCTTTAATATTTCTTGATAGAACTAAAAATTTATTGATTGATTCACAAAATGTATGTCTTAAATTTAAGTACCTATAATATCGTTATGAATTGAGTTTACATACATAATAACTATGCCCAATTGCCTATTTGATATTAAATTTCACTCCGTCAATATCATTTAGTATAAACAGTGCTGAATACAATGAGCAAGACGTTATGAATAATAAGGCTAGGAATTCAATGCAAAGGCTAATGTGAGAGGTCTTTCTTTCAACGAGTCAATGACTCGAGATAGTGACCGATTGAATTAACTTCATAATTAAAACCAATCACAAACAATCTTTGTCATAACTATATCTATGATTATAAGATTATAAATTATATCATTTGTTCGATTATTCCAGGGTCTGCTGTTCTACATTCCCCACTGGATCTGGAAGAACTGGGAGGAGGGCAAGGTCCGCATGATTTCCGATGGAATGCGCGGCACACTGGCGACCATTGCCGACGATAAGACGAACCGACAGGTACAGTGATAACATTATTTCTCTATTTTTCAGGGATAATGACCATATATAATAAGCTACGTATATCCAAAATCAGATCACATATTTGATTTGATTAAAGACCAATCAAAAACTAATTCGTGAAACACAAAATTTTGTTTTGCAAATCGAGATGTCGATCATTGAGTTAGATAACGTAATATGAATATCACAATACTCCTTGTTGTTGCACTCTTTCGGTATACCGTACAGAGGCGACCGGTCTCATCAATTGGTACAATTGAGATAAGGCTCCGTGACTAATGAAACTTGATGTCCCTAATAATTGACCCCGGGCATCTTTCTTACGTAATGAGATGGTATTTATGCTGTTAAGAGTTTCGAATTTCTTTTTATCGCTTTTTAAATTTTAGCAAACAACGTTTACAGTAGGTATTATCACCGAGTACCTAATAGTGGTATGGAGATTTTAAGAGTGTTAAATATAAGAGTAATGTTCGATGGAAAGAGTCTGTTTGCAACGGTTGATGGTGGTGCAAAGGACATAATTTATTATAAATATATATACCGATAAGCATAATATAAATTAGTGAGAATAACTTTTTATAAATATAATTTTCTGTTTATTTGCAGAATCGACTCGTTCAATATCTCCTTGACACACTTCACATGCACAACACCTATTCTTTCGGATACTTCTTCTGCGAGTTTCTGAACTTCGTCAATGTTGTAAGTAAAGCATTTATTTGAATTTTTATTAATTATTATTTTTTAATAAGAACTAAGATATTTCCGATCCTAACGGAGAGATATGACGATGAAACATGTATAATTTGATGTGTGAGTGTGACATGACAAAATGAAACTGGAGGCAAAGTGAGTTTTAAGTTTGCGTATTTTGGTCTCTTATTACTTTTAATTCTTATCCACTTTGTGTTTACAGGTTGGCAACATATTTTTCCTGGATACCTTTTTGGGTGGTGCTTTCCTGACGTATGGTACGGACGTCGTTAAGTTTTCGAACATGAACCAGGAGCAACGTACGGATCCTATGGTAAGTGACACATATAAAAAACCACTGAAAGACAAATGAAAAGCGCATGAGGCTGGTGAATTCTTTCAAACATTCTGTTGAGATTAAATGTGATTTTTTTTCCAGATCGAAGTATTCCCAAGGGTTACCAAGTGTACCTTCCACAAATTTGGTGCTTCCGGAACGATTCAGAAACACGACGCTCTCTGCGTCCTGGCGTTGAATATCCTCAACGAAAAGATATTCATCTTCCTTTGGTTCTGGTGAGAACGAATTTAATTAGTGCATTCTTAGTTACTTGACCTCTAATTATTACTACGAGCCTCAAAATTTTTATTAATGCAATAAGCATTTAAAGTTATCCTTGACGAGGTAAATGAACTTGGACTCGGGGAATTAAATAAAATTCATGACTTGCAAAATTAATACCTATTACATTTTCCTTTTTGTTCAAGTACTATAGGTGTGGTAAGTTTAAGGCATAAAATGTGACGTTTTCGTCGGTTTTTCACAGGTTTATCATCTTGTCGGTGGTGTCTGGTCTCGCTCTGGTGTATTCGGCGGCGGTCATCCTATTGCCGAGTACTCGCGAAACTATTCTCAAACGTAGATTCCGCTTCGGAACTCCCAACGGCGTCGAGGCACTTGTTAGAAAGACTCAGGTACGGTTATATGACACAGTTCTATACTACAAAACGAAGCGAATCTAATTTAGCGAATAATTCCAATTAATATCTTAATAATTTCCTCTACATATTTTTTTTATATGGATCCATACCTTTTATCAATATATGAAAACGTTATCTTTATTTTTTTGGTTGTCAGGTTGGTGACTTCCTACTACTGCACCTCCTCGGCCAGAATATGTCCCTGCGAGTGTTTGGCGAGGTACTGGACGAACTGTCACGACGGATTCATCTCGGCTCTAATCCTCCTTCCGCACCGTCTACTCTAGAAATGGCCCCGATCTATCCTGACATCGACAAGTTCTCCAAGGAGACCGAGACGTAAGTTCGTATAGATTTAGCGGCGAGCAGTACGCCTACTATATCTTCATAGAAGCTAGCCACCACCATGACTCAACTGCATCCTTTGAGAAATCTTTGATAGCAATTTTTTGATATTTTCCAATTGGTCTTAGGATAAGGTCGATTTTTCAAAGCATGCACTCGAGTCTTGGCGAATTTTGTTCCTTCTTTTAAAGGCGTATTGCTATCCTTTTTACTCCCAATAAGCTATAACTTTGTCAGTTACTATATAGTGACATATAATTGTAAGATAAAATGCGATAGTTTGCAATTCATGACATTCCTTTGTTGTAGGCAACATGGTTATCTATATAGATCATTGTGATGTCAGCCACAGTTTGCCTTTTGATAAGCATGAGCTTTAAACCTAGGTCTCAATAGCGTGTTTAGAATATTTTTTAATGATGCGTATTAGCGAGAGTTGTGAAGTTTAATTAGGATATAAAATTCATTATGAAATTGGCATATTATTGACAAAATTGATGTAAAAGACTGCTTCGTAGTATAATAGAAAATGCGTGTTACTGTTGGCTGTTGACATCCGTTTTCTCCTAAACTTTAAACAAATTTTAGACGTTAATAATTAACATTGAAAACATTATATGAATGGCTGTAAATGGTTATGAAACTATTTCAGCGTATGATTTGTTGTGTTAGACAATAAATGAATAAGACAATAAAAATAACATAATTTTCAAAGTATTGGCCAATATCAAAGAACATATCAATCGCTCAAAAATATCTCGGATTAGGAACCGATAAGAATGCGTTTATGCATTAAAACATTAAGATTTAACGATTCCTATGAAGCCTATAAAGACAATAAGAATACAAAAATTGTTTTATTATATTTCTTTTTTCCTTATTATACGTAAGACATCGATGTATAAGGTTCCAATATTTCTACGTATACAAGATTTAGATATAAAAAAACAGGCGGTCACGTCGGTACAAAGTTTCCGTTTGTAATGTGCAGCGCTTCGAATCGCCGTTTTATTTTTATTTTATTATAGTAATAAAAATATCTTATATCGGTTAAAAGTAAATTAGTTCTAGCATAAAATTGTTTGGTGCAAAAGTCGGAGATGTTTTCTGTTGACGAATGTTATTATACTCAAGTGATTTTACTCGATGTCGTGCCATTGTAACCGGTAATTTCTTTGGGAGCGTGAACTAGCGCCAGATTTGCATTTTTTCTATGTGTATTTTAAACATTCGCCATTCCATCGAGGTACCCGTTTTGTTTAGTGTTTATTATGTACTAGTATTAGGACTTTCTCAGTCAATTTAGCCATACGACGATTTAATGGACTTCCAGGAATCTCGGGAACTATACTTCCATAACAATAATGTTAGCATAATAAGCTCCCAGTATATTGATGTAAAATATATATAAATAAATAAGGTAGTATTGGAAGTGAATCGATGTATTGTTCACTTTCAACAAGGAAACGTTTAGTTTAAAATGTGCTCTTTTACGATACCTACACTGAATTATTCTATAGGTACGAAATGTATTTTACGAGTTTTATTAATATTTTACTATTCAGTATATCTAGTGTTAATTTTTAAGACTCAGCTTGCTACGGATTCATCATTCCTTTGATATTATTATGCATGTGTTAGTTAGACTGCCCTTGTGACAATTTTGATTCTATTGACTCTAAGGAAATTAAACAAATTTAATAAATCATAAGTGTTTTATTTTACACCTGTTGTATAATACACTTACATATATAGGCATCGTTTCTTCATGTTATTATTCGTCAAAAAACAAAAATAAAATGTTTAAAACCTGTTTCGATGATGAGCTTAATAATATTGTTATATATTTAAGGATAACTAACTATCTTACTATCTTGTTTATCACCTAGACTGTACTATTCTTAAAGTGGATCGATAATGGACCAACCATCGTAAACTCAACCTATTCCCCAACTTGGGTTTTAATATCGACCAGTAAAACAACTGCAATCTTTACAACGTACGCACAGTCTCATTGTTAAGCCTCTGGATACCTAATACCGTCACATGCACACAACACTATATCTCGTAATTAGTCATAAGAATTGCTGTAATAATTAACTGTAATATATTAAAATCACCTATTTACAAAAAATAGGTATAGACTTAAGTGTGAATAAATTGTCGATGCGTGTATAAATGTTTAATTCAATATACTTAAACGAAAGTGTGAAATAATAGTTAAATAAAGCTTAAAAAATTTTCATCAAAACATTTAAACGTACATTAGTTAATTACACATGACTAAATCTATCCATGCTCATATTTCTTAGGAAAATTCATGAAAGTAATTCAAATAAATTTAAAATTGTGAAGAATCAACCGATAAAAAGGAAACAGCGACATAAAACGCAGCACGGCATAAATCCGTGTCGGTCCACTGTGCGAAATCCTTATTTCTCTTATTGCCAGCGCGTACACAACACAGAAGCCTATTGTTGGTGCCCACCGACAAAACAATACGCGACAGTTGCTGAACGTAAAATGCATGGTGAGAGGAGGGTAGTTGTACATTCTAGGGTGGGTATTAAGAGCGATGTATAAATTTGTGGTACATATTTTCTGATTTCCACAAACAAAATCGAAGAATTGGCTGAATTTGTATTAAGCCTGCTTGAGATCGATAAACGTGAATGTATACATATACAAATTTATTTGGATAAAAAAAATTATTGGTCTCGCGAGAACCAATCGCACCGCCGTTTATTCCCGCACGCAGTTGCGATAATCTGAGGATTGGCGTTTTCGCACTAACCTTTCCTTACGAACTCCTAACCTTAAGAAGTTTTCGATTTCGTCACCATGCATCACAAAGGAATTGTTGGTTAAATTATCACAACTACCTGATCTGAAAAGTTTCACAGCTCTGAGATCAATTAAAGAGTAAACGAATGTACATACCTAAAGATGTTCAAAGAAAAGAACCCATAATATATTATTAAATACTATGCATTGTCCGTTTCGTGTGTAGGCAACAAATAGCAGACCAAAAGTATTGTTCATAACTTAAAGCCCAAATAAAAATAACAATAAAAAAATTGTACCGTCTATAGGATCGGATTTAATAATGTGGTAACTGATTTAATGTTGGGGGAAAACAAATTAAAATAGAATTACCACTTAATACGTACAATCTTATTGAACGTTGATAACATTTGAGTCTTTGTCAATATCGACCGTTTTTAATCATTTCACTGCAAATAGTTAATAGGCGTGCAGTGTTCCTCAGCACGTGGATATCTTTAATCAACTCTAAAAGTACTACTACTGCATCCACAGACCTAGATTCATTGCTATTCCAGACGATTAAATTGAAAAACTTTTTGGAATATGCTTAATATATATGGATGGGCATCCAGTGTCATCACCGTCATCATGCCCTTTATTATTCCACTGTTGGATACTAGCCTCCCGAAATGAGAAGAACTCAGACAATAATCTGGCAGGCTGTCCTTGCAAGTTGAAACGTGCATAGAAAAGATTACACCAACAATAATACGACTGTTGCATTCAAACAAACACATCGAATACGACGTGGAGATGCGTGTCATTTGTAACAGTTCGGGAGCAAAGTCTAAGCTAGAGTATCTCTACATCGGATATAAACTTCAGATAAACTTGTACTCAACGACGCTCGTTACCACTTCTATGAGCCCGAAAACAATTTATAAATATAATCGAAATAAATTGAGAACTTTTACCAAGTGATTCGGGTTACACTTGAAATGTACTACAACATCTGTTCTGCCCGCGCAAAACGCAAATTTTTAAACACCCCAGCCCCTGCCCCTATCGCAATAGAGCCCTAGCCTTAGTGCATAAGCAGTACTGCTTATCTTTAACGTTAATTCTCAAGAACTTGTACCTACCCAAGACAGCACATTATTGCGTCTTGACTTGGAACATGTTTATAAAGCGAGTTTGCAAAATAAGCAATTAGCCTCATGTATGTAGGTCAAAGTGCAATATGTGTCTACGTTAACACGGCTATAACATGGCTAGATTATCGTTTCTTAATTAAATTACTATAACTTCTTAATTAAAATGTGTTGTGTGGATGTAGATATGTTCAGTTCCATCTTATGTTAAAAATACTCTAATATAATAAGGAAAATAATACGTCTAATAATTCCGTAACTGGTGCAATGTTGGAGTGTACCTACTACACTTCTCTGTCAACCTCTTTGGGGATTACAGGCGTGATATTACGTTTTAAAATTATTTCTCTAATAATTACCTTCACACTAGTAAAATAAATCCAACATTCATATTCGTTACACATCAAAACAAATCTCATTCCCCTATGAGTCATATCCGATAATCTGTTTACTATCGCAATTTTAACGTATTTGCGAACATTAAAACAAGTATCTTTGTCTATGGGAATGCGTACAGAAAAACCATTTCTTTTATGTACCCGAGGTTTGCAAACGTAGTATCATTTTCCTAGCAAACCATTACATGTGGCTACAATCATCAACGCCAAACACAACCAATGCTTAGAGGGGTACGTAGAAAGTAGACAGAGTATCATAAACATCGTGAGGAAAGGTACACAACTTAGTTTACAAAAAAAAAAACCTCTAGGATGAAGTCTGCCAACCCGCACTTAGCCAGCGTGGCAGACTATGGCCATAACCCTCACGATATGAGAGGGGACTCATATTCCAACATTGGAATGACAAAAGGATCGAAAAAAATCATAACTGAACTCACCTGTTCCCCCAGTCAAGTTTGGCTACGAGTTTCAAGCGGAGTGCCCTCGTCTGGTCCTGAGTCAATGTTCCGGCCAAGAGCGCCCGGCGACCGCTTAGGAGTTCGCGCATCACCTTGGCCACTGCACTGAACCTGTACGTCTCCCGCTCCTATAAAACAATTCCTTTTAGAGGGACACATATGGTTTGTGACCGTTTGTAGAACCAGAAATAATGACCACAGGTCAGAAGTACATTTTATGTTGAACTAGTTTGTGAGAGGTGAATTGCATTACAAGCTACGAATGTTATTTGCAGTTCTACGCGTAACTTATTTTCGAAGTTGCAAATTGAACCAGACAGTAACTTTACGTCAAAAAATATCGAAAATGGCTGAAAGCAGTTTTTTAAATTCAAATGGTTTTATTCATTTTAAAGATAAATAATAATGTTTGTATTTATGAACATATTCTTGATAACCATTATACATATTCAAATAAATAAAGTATTAGTCCTGTGATGCTGACATTTAGAACTCATTTAGATGTATGTGGTCCTTATTATTAGAAAGTAACTCGAGGTATTCTGATGTTTAGTTGTACTCTAATTTTCAGTTTCATAGACATATAAATGGTTTCGTAAAGTTTCAGAATTTTTCCTCGTAAATTTTCCGTGGAGCCTATACTACAACTTGCGCCAATAACCTTCTGTAGAACGAATGCTATCTCAATGTTAACTGCATTCTCTCACAAAAAATGTCTAACATTAAGCAACTGATTTATAATTATCTGTCGGTACCGATACTAGATAGAAAATATATTTTCTTTATCGCATATATCATAGAACTAAATATATTCGCCAGTTGAATAAAATAGGGTATTCATTGTTTCTTACAATTAAAAATAACGCCAAAAGACAATGCTGGGGTCATCACATACTTAAACATTGACTTGTTACAATAATTTTTTTTGTTTGGTTTAAATTAAGTTTGGTTTTACATCAAGTTCCTAGATATTCGGTAAAAAAATATGTATAATACAACTCCTTTCTATTCTATATCCAATGCTTATTTTTGCAAACTCGATCACAATATCGTAACACATAAAGTGTTTACCGTTTAATATAATACAGTCAATACATGTAACTTATCCAGCATCACATAACGGAAGTCTATTTACACGAAACGAGCAACGTCATTTAACCATACATTAGTGAGATGACAAAGAATGAATCATTACTAACTATCGAGACGTAAACAAAGGAAACAGTTAATGTACTCATTTGTAATTAGCGGCAGAATCTATTTTGACGAAAAGTTATAAGATTACATTGGTTTAAAACAATATTATCATAATTGTTAGATTAAAAAAAATCACAAAAATCGACAATGATACTAAGAAAATAGTGGTGGTAAATGTTTACGTTTTAGCACTAAATGTTCTAAATTTAAAAAATCGCTAAGAATCTTATCTGGTGGTACAAAATAATAAATATTAAAAAAAAACTTTCATTAATTCAAAAATTGTATACCAAGGTTGTTTATCTTTTGTGTCATAAACATTTTAATATGTAATTTTGTAAAGAGGAACCGGTTTTCACTACAGAACAAAACATTATAATCTGAAGTATACATTTTATAACCTCCATAAAGATTATAAACTCAGTTTTATTATGAGCGGCATGTTTATGATACTATCTACAGTATTATGGTATTATACCTTTAGTTGACTGTAAAGACAATTTTGGAAAACTACAATGTCATGAGATCATTGCTGTCTGTGAACATCATCCGCACTAAATCATTAAAGTTACATAATACCCAAGGGGTTTGGTTCTGGTTGACTCTTGAACAGCTAATAACACATCATTTTATTAGCATTTTTAGCTATTGCTTAGTAATTGATAAAACAGTCTCACTTTTTATCTGAATCTTTTTATCTTATTATGTGTACCCTGCCCACTTTCTTTTTCTTTTCTTTAAATAAGCTCCTTCCAGTAAAGGTTGTGTGGAAGAGATCACAATTTTAGCAATAAGACTGCCTTTTGTTCTTATTGAATTTTGTTATTGTTGTACTTCACATTTTGTTTTATATGGTATACAACAGAGTGTTTGGTATTGTATTGTATTTGTTCAATGTTTGCAGGTTGCCCCCAGGGCGCTAAAATAATTTCCAACCTATGGGTTCACTGTTAAATTGTATTTCTGCCAATCCACATAAAAGCGGTACAATGCATTACGCTCCAAGCCTTATCAAAATGCAAGTAGAGATCCATGCTATTAAGAGTAATTTACCAGTATTGTAACTAAACATACCACATAAAGTTTTTTCCAGAGTCGAGCCCATTCTCGCAAAACACAAGCGATCTCTCGAACCAGTGCATCATCTTTCAGCTCTACAATGGCGGTGGCACCAGAACCTTTGATCATACATGGCCTGATTGAGACCACACATGCTGGAAATATCCCCCAGGCAGATCTGTTTTTTATACTGAAGCCTCTGTACCATCCTGTTTTAAGATAACATTGTTTAGTTGTCAGGAATGTTTTGACACAAATAACATGAAGCAGAGATAAGATTAGTTAAAATAAAATTTTTTGAAAAAAATGAATCAATTTTAAATACTAACATATGCTATTAATGTGTTATTATCATAATGACTGTAATCATAATTCATAATATGTATACATTTAGTGTTACTATACCTCCATTTTCTTCTAGTATTTGTACAGATTCACCAATTTCTAGTGGTAACCCAGATCGAACATCTCCTTTCCAGTTGTATACAGCTAAAACAAAATATATTTTCTTCCATAACACATAGTTAAAATGTTTTACTTAAAATCACAATTTATATACAATGTATATATATACATATTTATTAGATGTTAACTATAGCTTCACTTGGGTATGTATATCCATTTTTATTACATGAAAATCTAAATTTCCCACTGCACCCTATGATATGTTATATCCAAATTATATGAAACAGTTATTCATTTAAAAAATACTTTGACCCTGTTAGAAGTCAAACAGCTAAAGGTACATAGCTAAATGCCATGAACTAAAAATAATTAAAAGGTACACTGACTGCCTCGTTGGTCGAGTGGTTTTAAGTGTGACTGCTGATCAGGAGGTCCTGAGTTCAAATCCCGGGTCAGGTACTATTGGATTTTTCTTACTGAGAATTTCTGGTAGTGACTCGGAGTCTGGATGTGTGCCCGGTGTATGGTAATAGGTTCATCACCTATTCCATTGTGTGACTTAAATGTAACTGGTGAAATGTGGGGTGTACTAGACTCCTCTGCCTACCCCTTAGGGGATTACAGGCATGATGTTATGTTAAAAGGTACACATTCTCTGCATAATAACTTCACCACTGTTGTGCATCCCTATGACAGATGATAATGAAACATTGTGAATATTTCATTTCATTTGTTAAATCATACTCACTATAAAAATTCTTGTCCCATAATAAGTGGTACAATGAGTGGCAAAGGCTATCAATTGTAATATTATCAACTATATTAGGAGAATAATAATTATAATTGAGTACTTGGGGGATCAATTTTCTAACCAGTTGACTAGAAACAAAACAATTCAGATATGAATACCAGCAAATTACACAACCCCAACTAGATAATGATTGCCTCATTGATGCACATATCATATCTAAATGGATATCTGATCCTAAAGTGAGCATCAAGAGATGATGTAATAAATTATAATAAAACAGCTGATAATTCTCACATATAATATAATAAAGTACCAATGAAATTATTCAACAGGTTATATTTAAATCAACTATATGTTTAAACTCAATTCTATAGTGATATGATTAAATGCATGTAGTCAAAAAAGCTTAGATTGAGGATGATTGTCATAAGTAAGAGCAGTGGTCAGCCGTACACATATCCTGAAATTATAACTTTTGTGGATGAGCCAATTAGGTTCAAACCAATAGGATCTACAGACCAATTAGATATTTATTTAATAGCTCCTGCCTTTTGTTGAGATCTGATTGTGCTGGGAGTGTGAGTGTGTGCACTGAGTGCAATGGGAGTTCACCAAGTACTGCACATAGGTCAAAAACTCATTTATTTTTCTTGAAAAACATACATATATGAAACATTTAGCAGTAAAAGATTACATTTACTTAGTTTCTTTTTTTACATGAACACTAACATTGCAAGTAACAATGACTAAAGTCTTAACACTTTGCCAACCGGTGATGTGTTAACTCATCTTTTCATACCCAAACATTGCTGACTGGTGACTAGTAAACACACCAGTACACTTACATTATCTATTTCAATTTATGACTGCCAGGGTGATATAGAATATTGAAAAAACTTGGCATATCATGTTTAAGTTAAAAAGCAGATATATTAAATAAAATACTTTTCTTGGTATTTAGGTTTTCAAAGGGTTCACCAAAACAGCAAAACAAAAATATTATATAATCTGAGGTGAAAGTGATTTTGAAGATTGGAATGAACATAACATTACACCTTTGAAGGATTATTCAAATATTTCAGGTGTAACTGTACTATTATTACTGGTTTATTTAGAATGTTTTACTTCTATATTCAATAACAAAATAATAGTTGGTGACATGACATAGTTTCTGTGTAACTTCCCAGTCAACAAAGTGTTTAGTACTAAAAAATAATAGCAAGCTTATTTACATTTATAATATTTGAGTACAAGTATAAGACCCATTACGGTTTAAATCAAAAAAACTATGTGATACATGCCTAATAGTAATATGGATATCAAGCTAAGCCTCTAAAAAACTTAATGGAAAGTGTATGATTGTATAGATTGTATTCAAGACAAGGAGCTGAATGCTTATTACTCAATAGATGTCAATTGATAAAAAAAATTATTGACATGGAAATAAATTTTATGGTTTATCTGTCACACAAGAGTATCTGTGTGCAGGTTTATTACCATGGACATTTTCCTGTTATATAAGACAGCGAATAAATGCAAAAATCAAGATTTTTTTTGGTAGAATAATCTAGAGGTTCTTCGAAAATTGATTTAAAAAAATACATTGTATTCTATATGACAAAACCTTCATAAAAAATGAGATAAGATAATCTGTTCAATAAACATAGCTAATCTTCTTTAACATGGCATCATGTTTTTATGGCCAATTTAATAATTAAACAAAAAAAAAGGTGTAAAATTGAAGGATGGAAGACAAAGGAATTGGTGATTTAAGGAGCATAGTATCCCTTAAGGAAGCTTCTGAAATAATATGTTTTAAGATATCATTAATTTATTAAAATTCACGACATGTATTTACGTTTCCGCTGTAATTGTGTGCAGGATGTATTACCGATTGGATTGAAACGTCAAACTTACCGACGGCTAGTTTTGGAGATTTTAATGGTATCCACATTTTGAACACAATTATAACACACAAAGAGTTCACAAAAATATTACAAAATCATTTTGAATAGTTATTGAGTTAGTTAAAAATAATAGAACCCAATGAACAAAAAACAGAAAGTACGCTCCGCTGTTGATAGATTATTGACTACAGATAAATGCCAATTTTCTTTTTTATAGAAACTGAAGTCACAGATAAATTTACGGTTTAATTAAATTATAAGATAAAAGCACGTATTAACATTTATAGCTCAAATACAAAAAACATTAAAGTAGTTGATTGTAATTCAAAGTATTTTTTAACCTCAAGCTTAATAAATCATATTTTGTCGAATTTGCCTTCTAATGATTAAGAATAACACTGATATAAAATTTCACACTTGAACCAGCTATAATTCAAGTTTATTTAATAAATTATAAATGACAATTTAAGAAATTATTACAGCAAGATTATTTTTATCTAAATAATTAGAATGCATTATGTTTGTAGTAAAAACAAGACCGTATAATGGAATGCTTCCTAGATACTGTTCAGTATTATCTTTACAAAAACAAAACTGTCTATTATTGTCCGTACGATACCATTGACACTACACGTATAAAATAAAAATAACGTTATATTATCCAAGTCCTTCAGTGAATTAGAGATATTTTTCTTGAATACTGTGCATGCTATTTAGCAGAATTCCTTGTTTTCAATTATGTCTGATAACTTCATACCGTTGAATCAAAGTACACCAGTTCAAAACCAACAACGATGGCAAAACCAGAGCTTCCAGCGACGTAGCTGGAATCAAAATCAAAAGCGTGGTGGAGGCTATAATAAACGAAATAATTATTTCCAAAGGAGTAACAGTTTTGGGGTGTGTAGCTATCAGAACTTAATATGCTCTTTAGGACTGCCTTGAAACCTCTCTATACACTAAGATATTATTTTAGTGTTCGGATATGATTTGTTATAAAGCTTCATTTAAAAAGATCATAAGATACAGATATTTCATATCATCCCTACTTATTCTTGAAATACATTTATGCCATTTATAATAGGGAATATTACTATGTAGACTAAGAGTGGAGATCACACCCTGACAAACATAGTGTGGGACACCTTCCAGCTAGGTGGAGTGA
>DWJK01000032.1:0-35296 GCA_018248815.1 Croniades pieria auraria
GCCTTAACCCTCTCAATATGGGAGGAGACTCATATTCCAACAGTGGAATGTTAATGGGTCGATAAAAAAAAAAAGATGAATCAAAGCATCATCATCAACCTTGGTATCGTTCCACAGTTTCATAGTGATCTCCTCTCAGAACGAGACGCATAAAAACCGTGCAAAGCTAGCCAAGTGCGGGGGTGGAGACTTCCATACCCTTTAAAGAACATTATGAAAACTCTTAAGGTTTATATCGAAACATAAATGCCATTAATAGCCTGACCATATAGTATCGAAAAATCGAGCGATCAATAAAAAAAATATGTATGCGATTGCGCCAACAACTTGTTGCAGTCCATTTAAATTCATGATCCGCCCTCATGTTAACGACTTGACCAATCGACCGCTGTAGACGCGAGATCGTATTATTACGAGTTTTAACGCCATAAGGACATTTATTTATAATAAAGATATTAGCACTCTGTGCTCTCTAGCTATCCAGTACGGAACCTAGCGTAACGATATTATAATCGACAGAGATTGCTCCATTGTTCGCTGCGCTGCTGATTTATGGTACTAACAGGTACTTTGTTTTTGTCTTTAATAAAAATACTACAATGTTTTGTGTAGAAATACATATTATGTCGTTAAAATCGATCTTCAAATAAAGATGCTGGTATAATAATAATAATCGACCCATTTGTCATTCCACTGTTGGAATATGGGGTTTTCTCTCATAATGAGAGGGTTAAGGCCATAGTTTGTCACGCTGGCCAAGTTTGGGTTGGCAGAATTTACACACCTTAATTTTGTAAAAAAACCTAACAGGACACATATTTGGGAATTTTTATTGTACTAGTTTTTAGTAACAATAGTGAGGACATGTTAGTGCAATTTCACATATGTTATTGTCATTCCACTTCAACTACTCGAATAGCCCTGTAAGAGCCTAAATTAAAGTATGTTACAAGAACTTATTCAACTTACCAATGGCATAGTGGGTTTCTGTGGTGGTGGTTGTGGTGGGGGTCCCCTTGCTCGGATCTCACTCGGTTGCCTCCTGACTGTTGGCCTTGTTGGAGGCTCTTTGTGTACTTCCTTTGGTGGCTCTCTGATTGGTTCTCTAGATGCTAGGGCTTCTGACAATGCGGCTGATATCGAGCCAAAGTTATGGCTAGGTGACGGTGATGGAGGGTATACAGGTCGAATCTTCTCTGGGGATTTTTGGGGTTGGGGCTGGTGCTGGGTTGGTGGAAAGCGTGGTGGATCAGTCTTCACCTGGCCGTTTGGTGTGGTGCCTAAGAGGATATGAACACATGATTTAGTCAAACACTGTTTTAATTGGAAATACATCATTATGTACAAATTTTTTTATTAACACTCCCCTCATAATCTTCACTTCAATCTAATTTTTCATAAAATCAGTATTTAATACCCCTTAACATATCTCCATTAAGTAGCAAATCTTTATTGTTATCAATGAATAATTGCAATTCATACTTTACGAGCAGCTAAAATTCCACCTTCATCCAATTTATTAACTAGAACGAAAGCGTTTGAATTTTAAGTTAATGAAATACCATATTACTGGTAAAAATACTAAAGACAATTTAACAATATGTTTGGCTTTCAGAGACATGAAGCAGCCCATTATTAATAAGATGCTGTTATTTCTACCAGCAGTGGAAATAGCAGTACATCAGTAAAATCACTTACAAGCAGCAGTAAAAAGAAAACAGTAAAACAAAGGTCCCCTACACATTAATCACAGTACACTACACAGTATATAAAGAAGCACATTAAGTGCTCAATCACTGCTTGTATTATTTTAATTCAAGGGCTAAACCCTTTGTGTAAACATGAACACAATCAATATATTTCACATCAATACAATGCTTGAGGAGTGTCTTTTAACAAAGTTTCTTTATTTATACATCATATATCTTTGATAAATTTATATTATGATCTTTAATAGAGATATTTGGCACTTCACACTCTCTACCTTACCCGTAAGGGACCCAATTTGATGATATAATAAAAATAACAATTATTCCTACATTAAGATATGTTTATAATTAGTTGAGATGTTAAAATGTTATTGAAGAAAGGTATATATTTATTTGTCATTAAAATGCAAATGGTGTTGCAGATCCACTCCATCTTAAGTAGACACTGGCACATATCTCTGATCTCAATTAGATGTTTCACTTGAAGCCAATCATAGACATATCACTACTGTTGAACAGTTGTATCTGCGTACCACATCATTATTACCAACAATAATAATGAATAAGTCCTTAATAAATGTAACTTTTTTAATAGATAAATAAATATCTTATTTTTATTTTATTTTGTTATAAATGCTATTAAATATGTTCTTCAACATATTCTCATCGTATTCTTTAAAATATGATTAGGTGCCACAGACATTTCAATGGGTTTATAAGAATATTTTCGATTTGTGAATAAATTACATTTATACGATTCCAATGACAATATTTTTTCAAAAACATTTGGCCAATAAGCCTATCTCACACCTCAATTATTCACATGTAAATAATACATTCATAACCAAATGCAAAACTGAATCCAAAGACATTTTTAATTAACCATTTTGATGCATTGTTTTCACTAGAGATTATACGACTTAATTAAATTTTTGGAAATTATTTCTGCTAGATACATTCTGGATTTTTTAGTATTAGCATAGACTCAAATATAATTCCATTCATTTAACTCCATACTTAGATGATGATAAAATACTATGTCTGTATCTCTTTCACTAATACTAGATATTTGTGGACTAGACAGACCAGAGAAAATCCATGTAAGCATTGAAGTGCTATAAAAATAAAATACCTATATACAAATATGTAATTATTACATATATTATATCCTATATTTTGAATAGGAGATGTGTGTATTTTTAAACAGATAATAATACTAATAACCAGATAATAAATAATGACAAATATTGTGAATAAAAAAGTGTGTATTTTGAATTACAACTACACAGTTCACACAGTTTTTTTATTGTTATTTGCTAATATTTTAGAAACAGCTATATATTTTTATAACTTGATTTAAGGGTAATGGCATGCACATTATCATAACAGGTCGATAACAAACATGATAAGGAAGTAACAAGTAATTAATCAATAATAAATAGGCATTTAAATAGAAGTGATTAAATTATTATTAGGTAGCTGATATACCTGATAACGTAATCAACTATCAGACCTGCAAAATATGCAGTTTATTTCACCAAAGGGCAGTTTACGGAATTTACAAAAGGGAAAATGTTAAAATAGTAATATATGTTATTTAAGCTTACCTCCCACTTTTCCTGTAGGTCTCAACTTAGGCATGCCTCCAGCAAACAGACCGCCAAGGCCTGGGGCGACACCGCCGTTCGGCATAGAACCACCGCTCCTCACCCCATTCCCGACCGGGGGTGCACTGCTCGACACTTTCCCAGGAATATATGGTCCACTCTTGTCCACTGTCACAGTTTTTTTCAGCGATGTACCCTGTCTGATAGAACTTAGCAAAGCATTCCTGTTGTCGCCCGAGCCACCCTTCGATGCGCCCCCTTTCGACGCTCCGCCAAACATCGGCGGGGGCGGCGGACCCGGCGGCGGCGGCGGCCCGGGCGGTGGCGGCGGTCTCGGAGCCATTTCTCGTGAACAATAAGACGATTAAACATAAACGGCCATCAGTCGCAACCGCAAAGGCACTGATAAATTCCCGACGTCAATAAATGAGCACTTGCATATTCCTTAAACGCTCCGACCAATCCTCACCCCGTCTGCACGTCCACACCGCCGGCCGATGAAAACATTCGACGCTCGATACGACACTCTACACCGGCCCATGCTCATTTACATAAAATACTGAAGAGCCTTGCCCCAAAAGATTAATCATTGCAGGAAGTACGTAGGCACGAGAAATTGTTTTTAAACTGGTATCACCTCATTTCTATTGACGACACGTGATTGTAACATATAAAACTCACTCAGATTCCATCTATTAATTGCACTTAATAGCCGAACGAGCTGCAATAAAATTATTAAATCGCTAAACTTTTGATTCACTTATCTCAAAAGCTATTGAACGAAATTCATCAAATTCACAATTTTGCAATATGGCCGTCCACAGCTGTCAACATCAACATTGCCATGTAGATCACATTTTAAAATAGTGGTAGCTTTTTCATAGTAACACTGTCTAAGCAAGCAGTAAAATCAGCAGCCGCAGTAGTTCAATAAATATAATTATTACAATCTAAAATTTAAAAATTGGAACTAACTATATCTTTCCTATTCTGTCCAGCTTTCCATATTTTTCAAGTCTTAGAGGTCGAAAGAAAACATCAGTTTTTTATATCATCAATTTAATTTAAAGTTTTTAACATGTCTCAATATCCAATGACAAAATCGCAAATATGATTAATGTGAAAGTAACCTCATATTTCCGACAATGTATAAAATAAACTCTTGTAAAGATAATATGAAAAGTTCTAAAGACGAATAGAGTATATTTACTTATTTTGAACTAGCTCCAACCGACATTGTATCATCTGGTTGCATCGAAGTATATTTGACAAGATTCGAATCATAACTAGCTTCACTTCCTCCTGCCGCAAGCAGCTCAGCTTCGTGGGCTAACTTTTCCATAGCTGCACGTTCTTCCGCGATTCTTATATTTCTTTCGACGTCTAATTCTTCTTTTTCCTTGGCTCTCTTTTCTCTCTGCTCAATAGTCTCCCTATACTTAACGAGACGTGCTGATAAATATTTTATTGGATCAGCAGGCTGATGTAATATGACATCTGCAATACATACTCTTAAAGCTTTTCCAACATTATGTTTCAGATATTTAAAATCTTCAGTTACATTTTCGTCATCTGGACAAAGCTCAAACATATTTAAGTGACTACGTATCCGAACAAGGTTACCCAAGCCGTCATTTTCATACTCACTTGTTGAATCTTCGTCTTTATAAATCTGCTTCCCTTCACAATTGATATAGTAACGACCATAGCTATCATAGTAATACACTACACCATCACGCTCATCTTTAACTTTGATTAATGCACCAGAACTCTCCATCATATACTCACTTGCTGTTGCATGAGCTTTATAAACGCGTTGCCTGGTCTTTGGGTCTAAGAAATAGCGCCCACATTCATCAAAAAAGTAAACATGTTCTGAATCATCTGACAAAGCAACAAGTTCGTTACGTTCATTACATTGATATAAAGTTTCATCATCATCTTTCTTATAAATCTTTCTACTATATTCGTCGACATAAAATGTCCCAAGTTCGTCAGTGAACTCCTCTTTCATATCAGCAGCACTTAATATGGATATAATAGATTTATGGCTGCGTTCCCCATATACTGCTAAATCCCACAAATAACACAGTTCAGTAACTAGACGTTCCCGTTCTTCGAAAGGAAGGGAATGGTTAAAAATTCTTAGTTGAAAAAAATCTTCACATGAACAAATTGCTTCATCATCCACATGTTCCAATTCAACAGCCGTCATATTTTGAATATTTTTTAATGAAATTTTTAATTGTTCGATGGATTCGAGTCGTCTTTCTAAATATTCTTTTTTATGTTGTAACGCCGTCAAAGCCGCTGACACTGGTTCATTTTCCATTCTTAAAATACGTTCTTCTAATGATCTTATCTTTTCTATAACCTTGCTCATTTCCAGATTATGTTCATCGGTACATCTTATCATTGTGCTGATTTCTTTACCTTTTCCTTTTAATTCATCTAACAATTTCTGGGCAACCGGAGAATTTGCATTGCGAAAATCGTCAACTATTTGTTGTAAAGTTTTAGTTAAATCTCCAATAAGACGTGGTACATTTAGATTGAAATATTTACTTAATTGAATTGCTAAAGAATCATATATTTTATCTACCCAATTAAGAAGTTCTTCTACATCGCTTTGTAGTTTAATTTGAA
This sequence comes from Croniades pieria auraria, assembly GCA_018248815.1. Taxonomy (NCBI): domain Eukaryota; kingdom Metazoa; phylum Arthropoda; class Insecta; order Lepidoptera; family Hesperiidae; genus Croniades; species Croniades pieria. The sequence goes on from DWJK01000032.1 coordinate 5,963, forward strand.
ACTCATGTGCAGCATCAAAATTTCTGTAGCACTTCAGTTTATCTAGCAGTAATGATGTGACATCTTTGTGCATTTCTTCAACTATTTCCATATCAGTCGTTAAATTAGATTGATGTTCATTCGAAAGACCCGCTTTGTATTTCATCATATAATTCTGGTAATATTTCAAGCGATTAGCCATTGCGTCTATTGTATAACTTACCGCTTCGTATACATCTTCACGCGGTAAATCATGGACACGTTTATTAAAATTTTCGATATCTTTTACAACATATAACCATTGCAAATGAAAGTCAACAATTAAATCAATTAGTTTTGACTTAGACTCGTCTCGGAGAGCAGTAAATATGTCGCACATTACATTAAATATATTATCCGAATAATCTTTATGAGTAACAAATATCACAGAAGTCTCATAAAAGTGTTTGACTTCTTTAGATATATTAAACAAAAAATCCACGTTTGCTGTTTTATCAAACATCTTTTTAAGCGATTGTCTTCCGTACATTACTAAATTTTATAATTCTGCTAAATGTCTCTAACTTTCATACGCTTCTAAAATTGACACTGATTTTCATAAATTGGTGTTTTTTTGAATATGACTGCATATTTTTAAAGTTGTATAATGAAATCAGTAGGCCGGTAATATAGGTTTTTGAAGATAATAAGAACAATTCTTTGTCCTAGGTGACATAGACAGTAGCTTTTACCGTTTTGAATAACGGCAACCCTGTACGCGTCTACGATTTGTTTCCGAAAAGGTCGTCGATGACTTTGCGATTATACAAAATTACAAAGAAAAAGAGTAGTCGTTGTAGTGTGGTTTTATAATACGTGTTTTTAGTGATAAATATACACATAATGGCTGGTGCAATGTTATTCGAGAGATCACGCGTCTCATCGTCGAACAGAGACGAAGACGTCCGCATGACCGACAAAATGGTTAGCACTGGCGAGGTTCCCGAAGATGACGAGGAAAATATAAGAGCGAAGGAGCAGGGTATATTAAACCTCGGTGAGAAGTACAAAAAAGAAGGAAAAGCAAAAGAATTGGCGGAGTTGATAAAGGCGACGAGACCGTTCCTCAGTTTGATCAGTAAGGCGAAAGCTGCGAAATTGGTACGTTCCTTAGTCGATTTCTTCTTGGACTTAGAAGCGGGAATAGGTATCGAGGTGCAGTTGTGCAAGGAGTGCATAGAATGGGCCAAGGAGGAGCGGCGCACCTTCCTCCGGCAGTCTCTGGAGGCAAGGTTGATTGCTCTGTACTTCGACACTGGCATGTACACAGAGGCACTAGACTTGGCCACCGCTCTATTAAGGGAGTTGAAAAAGTTAGATGACAAGAATTTATTAGTTGAGGTCTTACTTTTAGAAAGTAAAACTTACCATGCACTAAGCAATTTACCTAAAGCTCGCGCCTCACTGACGTCAGCCAGGACAACCGCCAACGCGATATATTGCCCGCCAAAAATGCAAGCGGCCCTCGATCTACAGTCAGGTATTTTACACGCAGCTGATGAGAGAGACTTCAAAACTGCCTACTCATACTTTTACGAAGCATTTGAAGGTTATGATGGTGCTGACAGTCCAAAAGCATTAACTGCCCTCAAATACATGTTGTTGTCCAAAATTATGCTCAATCAAGCAGAGGAGGTGGGTACAGTGTGCGGTAGCAAGGCTGCGCTGAAATATGCAGGAAAGGAATTGGAAGCAATGAGGGCTGTAGCTACTGCATCTCATAAAAGATCATTGGCCGACTTTCAGGCTGCTTTAAAGACTTACAAAAGGGAACTAGAAGAAGATGCAGTTGTTCGTGCCCACCTTGGTGCATTGTATGATACTATGCTTGAACAAAACTTATGTCGTATAGTCGAGCCTTATATGAGGGTCCAAGTGGACCATGTCGCCCGTTCCATCCGTCTTCCAGTAGTACAAGTAGAGAAAAAGCTTTCTCAGATGATACTTGATAAAAAACTCAATGGAATTTTGGATCAAGGTGAAGGTGTTCTCATAGTTTTTGATGAATCGCCCCTGGAGAAAACATATGAGACAGTCTTGGAGACTATCCATCATATGAGCAAGGTTGTGGACACACTCTACCAGAAAGCTAAAAAACTTTCATAGAAGCACATGTAAATTGTTGTAGCAATAAAGTTTAAAGTATATATCTAAATAACCTGAAATCTTCAGTTCAGTTGTTTGTAAATGGAGGTATTTTTCAATGTTACATAAAATTTGTTCAGCGGAACCTAGGTGTGATTATATAGAGCCAATCAATTGCCCTAACAAAGTAATATTTTGTTTAAATAATAAATTAAAAAAAATTCATTACACTTTGAGATATAATTTACTAATCCTTTGATTTTACACATTTTTTTTTAACATAAGCTAGTGCAAATTATAAAATTCTGTTTTAATGAGAATAAAATATGTTCTCCAAATTGTTGTTTACTTCACCTTCCAACCCACATGTAATAATGCAAGTCATTTATTTTGAACATTGGCACCAGCTGCTTGCTCACTGGGGTATGTTTGTTATTGGAGCAAGAATAATATGTGAGTCATTGAACATTTCGTGCAGAAAGTTAGTTTTCAAAATTAAATTTCTTTGTGTAGATGAAATGGGGCATTAAACTTATGAAACAAGTATCTTTTAAATTTATAGTTATAATTGATTTGCACTAACTAACAACTAAATCGAATAAATATACTAGATGTTTAAATGCTCTTCTTGTCTATGGTCTAGCTAACGTTCTCTTGATTCTGCTCATCTAAGTACATATAGATATATAGGCCTCAAGTTGAAATAACAATTGTCCGATCTTCTGATCCTAGTAGAATGCAATGAAAATCTTGTGTATCAAATACTATGTGTTTCAATACTACTACTAGGATAAATAAGAACTATTAAAGTCAATCTTTACTTCCCTATGGGAACCAATCAAATGAAAGATGTTGTATAAGATTCTGATTCATTTGCTGTCTTTCCTACGAGTTATTTTCAAAGAAACCATGATTGGTGCAGGTAAATAAACCAAATAAAGAATACTTTAAAACAATTTTTATTGTGTAATAAAAAACAAATTGAAATCTTTAATTTATGCTTGTAACCATTTTGTCTTATTTAATAATAATAAAATAATGTAATTTTTTGCTTTGTTATTAAATAACTATTAAAACTAGATATGTTTAGTATTTTTGTGCCACGAATACGCAACTCTAACAGTCAACAAAACGATATTAACATTCTTCTGTTTGCATTAATTACAAATTCCCAGTAACAGGTGGTCCAAGTTTATTATTATGTAGCAAGACCAACAGATATTATAATATAATAATAATAATCGACCCATTAGCATTCCACAGTTGGAATATGGGTTTCCTCTCATATTGAGAGGGTTAAGGCCGCAGTCCGCCACGCTGGCCAAATGAGGGTTGGCGGACTTCACGCACCTTGGATTTTTTTTTTTTTATAAGTTCTAAGGCGTGCAGGTTTTCTCACGAAGTTTCCTTCACCGTTAGCAAGTGATATTTAAATCTAAAACGCACTTTTATAAAGAGGTGCGCGCCATGGACAGAGATATTAATCATATTATAAACACCCATAAAGTCGTTAGCTAAAACACCTACCAATAACATACTTGCATATAAAAGTATTATACAACTGTATTTTAACGAAAATGCACAGTTATCTTGTGAATAAAATATCAACTCTTCAAAATTAACAACTGTAAACCTTCATGGAACATAAAGCTAATTAAGGATTCGACTTCTTAAACTTACGGTACAAAAATAATGTAAAATGTATATATTGTGAAGAGACTGTTCTATAATAGTACCTAAAAGTCGCGTTTAGCCATTGTTGATGGATTTTAAATAATATACTACATCCATCAGGACTAATATTGTTCATCATACAAAATAAAACATACAAGAAAGCAATACAAAATATATCACTATTGGTTAACCACAAAAGAACCATTGGTTTGATGATAATGCTTGACATCAAAATTTATTTAATTTAATGTTGTGCAAACAGAATATCTTTGTGTTTATTATAAATATAGAACAAATTAATAATTAATTATTTTGACACAAAAATACATACATGAGTCATGAATATGATAAAGCTTAGTGTATTTTTACTCTGCAGATTCCTGTTTTGTTTACAGTTATATTTTGGTCCCTTAAAGATATAATGGCAGAGATTACTGCTCGTGTGAAGCAGATAGGCGGAATACAATTCCTACATAACCTTATATTTTAATTGAAGATAAATTCTTCTATCGTCTACTTAAAGTGGTGTTTAAAATACTCTCTATGAAGTATAACTGTAATCAGGAAAACTATTTCCAAAGTGATAGAAAACGCAGGCTTGTATGACACACAGCACCACTTTTTATCGGATAGCCTACAGTAAAAAATATGTACCAATAAATTTTAAAGACCTTTTGTTATCAAAAAATACTTAAAAAACTCCAAACTTTTGATCCTCTAGGTGTTAAAGAAACGCGAATCGTTTTAAATATGTTTAAATTACAGATAGAAAAAATTACTACCATTATGCCATAGCGGCAGGTCCCTTACGTTCTATCTGTCAACCCGAATGAGAACGGGCGTGATGAGAAAATTTAACAATACATATCTGAACAATTTTTGCTAAAAGCCAGCAAAAAGTGTATCACAGAGCATTATTCCGCTTATTGAACTCTTCAGTTCCTTCGGGCACGTCCCAGCGCGGGTTCCAGAAGCCGGTGGGAGTCCTGGGCCGCACGGGGTTGTTCCTGCCGCGATGCTTCGAACACTCGTCCATTTTCTTCGCCAGCATTTCTGGATTATCGCTGTAGAGCTCTCCATAGAACTGTTATGGAGACAGGACAAATATTTTAATAATTGATTAAGATTTTATAATATCCTTGCATTAAGACAAGCACACGGCTGAATGTACTTAGAAGATAATAAACGAGGAACATATAACGAATTTTAAATCAGCACGCCGACTGTTAACCAGTAAATGTATTCGGAATTGCATACTTTGCCAAGCCACAGTCCATTGAATCAGCTTCTGGCTGAAACTACAGATGTTGGCGACCATTACCGTCATGTTGTCTACTAAATCAAAACGCTATTAGTATACAGTAAATCTAAATGGTGCAGTAGAATGAGATCCGGACACTCTTTCAGATTGATTGCATCAATTAAACTATTAAATGTTGATACGACAGTGTATTAATTGATGTAATTACAATCTAAAATTATTACAAATATCGAGTTATTAAAGATATAATATAAAATATGATGAGAGGTTAGAGACACAAGGTGGATAGGATAACCAAGAGGGTCCAATGGGGCGTTACATTTTTACACTCAATGACATTCTCGTACTTACATTCCTGCACTCGTCGCAGCTCCAGCCGGGCAGCGCTCGCTTCTCGACCTTTTTCCTCACAGTTGGCTCCTTGTATAACGGCTCTAGTATTTCCGATTTAGTCCTACGAATTATATTACTATCGTCATCGTCATCGTCATCATCATCATCACCGGCCTATTTCAGTCCACTACTATAGACGTCCCCAATGAGCGCCATTGCGCCCTGCCCTCGTAATATATCGTATCGTATATATAATTTATAACATGACAATTAAACCATGAACAGTTGTCCTTAAGCCACGCTCGCTTGATACGTCCTATTCTCCATACAAATGAGGTTTTGAACTCGCATGTTATTTTCCTATCAAATTTAATATATGATGTATGTTTAAAATGGCTATAAAGATTCATTTTCGAAATTTCATTTCTTTTAAAGGATTAAGAAATGTAAAACACAGCATTTTTTCCAATACAATTACAAAACGTATGAAAGTTTATTAATTAATAAACCATACTCACTCCTTAGTGTTCCTGTAAAATGACCTCATTGGAGGCACTTGGAGTTCACCTCTTGATGTCGACGAGCTGGACTGGTCGTCAGGCGGTATGTTGCCACAATTTATGTTCTCCGTTAAAGGCCGCTTTCTGGGACTGAAATATATTGACATAATACTATTAACTTCTGAAAAAGGTTTTTCATAATTGAGCTGTATGTTTTTTCTTTTGTGTAAATATAATAATTCTTCTTTCAGATATAAGGTTTCATCTCACAAATGGTCAGTTTTAAAAGAACATAACACAGAATTTCTTTAGACTTCATATATATATACTCGTACAAGCTAGATGTAACATTATTTTAAATTAAGCTATTTACACAAGAATTGGATTAGTAGATGTAGTATATAAAAATGTGATGATATTACAGTCATATTTCAGCTAAAATTGATTTACTGCAAAACGGAATGGGATCAGTTGTGCCCAAATTTTCAAATATCACCATCATCATCAACCCATTCCCGCCCGCTGCTGGACATAGGCCTCTTCAAAGCATTCCATTGAGCTCGATCTTCAGCTCTTTGAATGCATTTATCAATATATCAGACAATATAAGAAAACCCACACAATGGTTCTAAATACATGTACCGCCATGTACCATCAAGCAGCCGAACTACATGGGTACTTAGATTATGTTCTTTCTAACAAACTACTTATGATCACTCTTACCTGGGACACGGAATTTGCATTTTATCACAATCTATTTTCACATGTTGCAGTAAGGAGATACTTTCATTCCCGTGATATGGTGACGTTTTCTCTGGTACATATTTCTTGGGTGACATTATTCTGGAAGCAAGTAGTATTCTCAATTAACTAAGTTTCAATCAGATCTACATATTAGCTAAAAACATACATAGATTTGAGGTGGAGTCCATTTTACCTTCAGACAGGATTTTACACTGACACAACAAATGCTAATCAAACACCTATTTGTTTTAAATGGGAATTAAACCTGCAGGCTTTTGTTTAGAAGCCAGGTTCAATAACTACTCAAACAGTTTTATAATAATACGATCAAAAGTCCAGTTTGAAATGCTTAAATAATTTAGTTTTTAGTTCAATAAAGGACTGTTAGTTTCTTCATTCAAATGAGAACAGTTGGTTTATTACTATGGAATATAATTACATCTATTTTTAGTATAGACAATAAAAATACAAAGTTCGTTCTAAAGATATGCGTAAAATTCATTTCATTAGAGCTCCCTGACTTTGGTGTATTCTGGGAGTACTATACTGTGATGTTTTTTAACAATTGTATATGAAAACTATACTTAATAATTAAACATTTGATATCCATGTGGTCTGTCCATCTGTTTATTATATTTTGTTTAAAAAAGTTAGGTGTTATTGAGATTATGTATAGTTACCCATCCTGATACCCCTTCAGCAAGTTAACAGACTCCTCCAATTCAGGCACATAAGTGACATCTTCATCTGTTATATTCTCTTTGCTATTTTCTGTTTTTCTGATGTTCTCTGCATTCACTTGTATTGAAGGCATGGGGATTTTAAACTTTTGTGGGCTCTCTTTAGCTACTGTTTTGTATCTGAAATATAGTGAAAGTTTAAGTCGATAGATAACATATACATATACAAAAATTAGAAATAAAAAGCAGAAAAAAATAAAACACCATAACTATTTTGTACAAAAAATAAGTATGAAACGTTGGTTTATTAAAGGAAATTGAAAAAAAGGTAATATCACGCCTGTAATCCCCGAAGACGTAGGCAGAGGAGAGTAATACACTCCCACGTTTCACCAGTTACGTTTTTGTCCCATGGAATAGGTGGTGAGCCTATTGCCATACACCGCGCACTGATCCAGACTCCAAGTCACTACTAGACATCCTAAATTAGAAAAATCCAATAGTAGCCAACCCGGGATTTGAACCCAGGACCATCCGATCGGCAGTCGCACTCGACCAACTAGGCAGTCATTAAAGGAAATAAATATAACATAAACTAAGACAATATAAAAACAATATTAAAAAACTGTATTTGCAAGCCAGTCTGACACTCACCACATTAAATGTTACACGTCAAAATCATTTCACACAACTACCATGTGTTTTTATACTTACATTGGATATGATATCAAGCCACTTGTCGGAGAAGGCAAGATAGTATCATCATTTTCCACTATTTCCAGTTTGACATTGTTCTGAAAGAGGACAGAGAGACATTTCAAATGATTTTATTTCTCACTTCAATTGTCATTGTATTGTAATATGGTCTTTAAAACTGGTGAGTTTGTATGGAAAAAAATGATGAATATCTAATCACCATGTCTAACAGTCTGTGAGGATAGTGATATTTGACACTCTGTACTTTCTACTTATACCATATCTTTGATTATCTTGATTTTACAATAGATCTGTGATACACCCAGAATACATACATACATAAATGTATCTGTCTTGTGAATTCCTCCCCATAGAGAATTGTGGTGACCTAGTGAGATCCACCATTTCACTTGGTTTTAACTTGACAAGATTAAGTCGTTTCTGTCGTAAACGGCCACCACTTTTGTTTCCAGATGGTGTGGAGCTCATTCCTTTCATACTGGTCTTCTCTGGAGTTAACCTATTGAAAAACATTTCAGTTTAATCAAATGGCAGAAAAAACAGTTCAGATGCTCTCTGAAGCCATTTCTAAGACAAGCCAGCCCCAATTCTAAAATTCAGTTTGTCTTTAAATTATGTCCTGCCTTAACACATATGTTTTTCAAAATAGTCTGAATAGTTTCAGATATATCTGTTGTCCGTAATTATGATGTCCTGTTGAATGCAGTGACATTGAGGCAGAAATTGTCTATGGCTTGATTTAGGCTAATAGGCTACGTCCAAACTAATACATTTAAATTAAGCTTATGTGTAATTTAATCATATATATAGAGATAGTTACAAAACATTTAAAATAGTTCAATTCAAGTATTTGAATCAAAAATTTTTCTTGATATTGAAGAAGTAGTAGCTAAAAAATCTTACCAATTCATTGAACATTTTTTCTTATCTCTTATGTTCATGTTGGGTGTAGAGGGTTTAAATTTTTTGCTTTGTATAATTGGACTGTGTCTGCCTGTGGGTGTTCCTTCGATATCTGACATGGACTCGTTTTTCACCAGTGCTGACATACTATCTTGAGAATTCTTTTTTAAGCACATTTCTGGAGTACTTTCATTAAACATATCATTACCAATTATTTCTATATTTTTGGTAATATCATCTGCAGATTTGGATTCTCCAAAGAGAATTTTGAACATCTCAGTAATAATGTTTAAATTTTTCGTTTCATTCAATTTTGTTAATGCTGATGCTGTAAATATAATATAGATTCTTGTTCATTTCCAATAAGTAGATGAATAATGTTTAAATTAAAATCTGTTAATTAATGTTTTTATTCACAAAACAGAGAAAAGACCAAAATTATGTCATGTAATAAAACATAACATATCACATAAACACATTATGTAATTACTTTGATAAAGCTCTATAACTATTATCTGGCTACAAATGACCTGTAAGTAGTAAGACATCGAAAGCCAAGGACAGGGATAGGGCCTTGTCCTCATTGGGGGACATTGGACTCATTGGGGGAGGCCTATGTCTAGCAGTGGACTGAAATAGGTCAATGATGATGAATAAGCCACTATATTAAATTAACCAATGTCAAAGCCATGATTTATAAATATTAATTTCCTCATAGACTGCTCTGGTTGGTCGAGTGGTTGCAAGCGCGACTGCCTATCGGGAGGTCCTGGGTTCAAATCCTGGGTCAGATACTATTAGATTTTTCTTATTTAGAATTTCTAGTAATGACTCAGAGTCTGGATCTGTGCCCGCGTAAGCAATAGGCTCACCACCTATTCTATGGGACTTAAATGTAACTGGTGAAACTTGGAAGTGTACTACACTCCTCTGCCTACCCCTTCGGGAATTATAGGCGTCATGTTTCGTTTTTTTTGTTACGTAATTTCCTTATGCAAAGGAATATTCCAATGTTAGACTCACCTGTTACTTGTATGATGTTGTCTTTTGATTGAATAACTTTTTTCAACTCCTCAGAACCTGTACAGCATTTACTGTAAAGCAACACCAATGGGAACAACAGTTAATGATAAATTATTTGAGTATAATTATGGTTGATGCCATGATGATCAATAAAAACTCATTATATTACATTGAAATATTAACATATGCTCTAATACTATCATAAATTTTACTTAAAACCTTTTTAATTTTTTTTATCTTACTGTTTTTTAATTATATTACTTTTCATGGTTTCAAAGAAGCTTTGATAGTGTATTCATGGTATTTTTTGGGAATATTATAGGCAGATCATGTTTACACTTATTAAATTAGAAGTAAAAATGTCCAGCCACATATGATTGGACTTACTGCTGGTAATAAGGACAGAAATTAAAGTACTAAACATGATGATTATCATCATCATCATAAGTCTGTCTAAGTGCACTGCTGGACATACATAGGCCTACCTTAAGGGTTTTTTTTTCATAATCACCATACAGCACATGTCGATTGGGAATTGCAGAGGACAGTGTTTAGCAAAAGTATAGCTATGTAAAAACATTGTAATGTTATAGAAAGATGCCCAAGTCTACTTCTATTTGTATGGCAGGAAAACTTTGAGAGAGATCTCTTAGTTGTTTGTGAGACATATTACATTAGACTGTTGGCAAGGATCTCTTCAATAACTACAGGGGCTTAGAGCATGTTCTGCTAAGCTGCTCCAATGTCAATTTGGTATTAAAGTTAATTTGTGTAGACTGCTTCGTGGGTCAAGTGGTTGCGAGTGTGATTGCCAATCGAGAGGTTCTGGGTTGAAATTTGGGATCAAATATTATTGGATTTTTCTAATTTAGAATTTTTAGTAGTGATGAGGAGTCTGGATCTGTGCCTGGTGTATCACAATTGGCTCACTCATTCACCATGGGATGTAAGCGTAACTGGTAGAACATAGGAGCGTACTACACTCCTCTGGCTATCCCCTCGAGGATTACAGGTGTGATGTTTGTAGTAAAAAAAATTTGAATAATTTTTCTACTAATTGTGGATGGTTTGTAATAAATAATTGGATACAAGAAGGATAAAACAAAATTCCTACCTTTGACAGACTATTGAAATTTTCAAACATACCTTTCACATTTTTCATTCTGTATGACCATTTGCTTCTTTACATTTTCACTTTGCATGTGCATTTGTTCAAATTCTTTAACTAGATCTGAAAGGAATATTATTATTCAATTTCATTATATGATTCTGTAAACTACATGAATTACATTATTGTGTTGTTATAATATAAAAGTTTATATTCAAAATATAACATCCCATCTGTAACCCCCAAAGCGGTAGGTAGAGAGGTGTAATACATGTTTTACTGGTAACGTTTAAATCCCATTACGGAATAGGTGGTGGGCCTATTGCCATAGACCAAGAACAAACCTAGACTCTAAATCACGATTATAAATTTCAAGTAGAGAAATCCGATAATACCCGACCCGGGAATCGAACCCAGAACCTCTCGATAAAAAGTTGTTCTTGAAATTACTCGGCCAACAAGGCAGTGAACTCATAATTTAGTGCTATAAAATTGATGTAAGTAAATTTCTGTCCATTTATTTAATTATTCTTATACGACATATTAACAAGTTGAGAAGTTAACGCATACACAGGGGTATCGTATTTACAATGCCTATCAAAAATAAAACAGAAGTGAAAAAATACCTGCTAAAGTAACTCTAAATGTCTCTATTGTTCGGCATAATATGTATTCTAAGGTCTCGAATTTAGAACTGATTTGTTTGGGAATAGACAAACTTTTCACTGTTGTCTCTTCCATTTCTAGAATATGGTTTGAATTTCAGTAGTTCGTTTTTCCCGATTTTAGTGTATTAGTATTACCGCCAAATAGAACAATGAAAACAATATGGAATTAATAATAATAATCCGACTTTGACATTGACGGCCTATCACATTTCTATATTATTAAAATACGCCAAGTTGGTAACTGCTTAAAAATATGTTATGATACTCTGTACGTAATTAAATTATAAACGAATACTAAATACTCTCTGTATTATCTGTATCGCCTTTACTCCTAATAGCCAGTAAACGCCACTTATTAATAAAAACTGTTTTATAGATAAATAAAAAAAAAATTTACATCTCTTTGTTATAATAATATCTACAAGGTAACATGCTCATGATTTTTTCTTTAGTTTTTGAAATATATATTTTGATTTAATAAATAGGGCAACACTTACAACTTGACACTGGCACGGTATGAAAAAATTCATGGCAAAGGAAAACGCCATTCTACCATTTATAAAATACGTACAGTATTTATTTACATACTTATAGCAATGTAAGATTTACTTCGTATCTTCGTATTGCTCGTTTTATTATTCTGTTATTGCCCGTAAGTGCGTTTCTATTTAAATATATCATCGTAATGTTACAAAACTATTAACATGTCGTCATTTGTGGTGGAAGATTTTGCTTCTTAAGCCTTTGCCTTCCATCTCCTTTCGGCCACTACCTTTGCCTTGTCGTTAGTAAAAATGTTGATTGGCGGTATATTTATTTGTCAATCCAATTATTTAAGTTTAATACAAAGATGTGATTACGTTTTTCTTTGAAGATATGTAAACAAGAGTTAAAGATGTTAAATTTTTTGAACGGAAATTAATTTTTAGGTTATTTGAGTACTGCGCAACGCAATGGAAGCCGAAGATGATATGATAATGGTCATAATCGGTGATGGGAATAATGATGATTTTCCCGCGCCTATTAATGTAAAGGAGGAGGTGTTTGATGGGGATGACGTTGAAAAGATAATTGAAACAGCAGCGATACATGGAGAGTTTGTGGAATTGGAAGATGTTTGTCCTAAAGAAGAACCTACAGAATATTCCGAAGATGACACAGTTGATTGGGATGAAAATGCTGATAAAACCGATGTTTGGTATGATCAAAATGGTGATGAAGTTGGTGAATGGGGCTGCGAAGACGGCGATGAAGACTACGTGCCGCAAGGCGATGAAGATGACGATGATGAGGATGAAGATGAAGATGAAGACGACGATGATGACGGCGATGATGTCAATAACAGAAGCGGAAACATTGGTGTTAATCAGCACAGGTTAGTGCGTTTTCATTAGAAATCTTGACTATTAAGAATCACAACCACTTTGTAAGTTAGTAATTATATCAGTGTGTTACTATTGCCAGCCTCGTTGGTCGAATGTTTGCGAGCGCGACTGCCAATCCTGCCGGTCCTGGGATCAAATCCCGGGTTGGATACTATTGCATTATTCTAATTTAGAATTTTAAGTAGGTGACTCTGAGTCTGTACTTGTGCCCGTTGTATGGCAATAGGCACACTACCTATTCCGTGGGACTTAAACGTAACTCGTGAAATGTGGGAGTGTACTACACTCCTCTGCCTACCTCTACAGGGATAACAGGTGTGATGTTATGTAAAGTGTTACTATTTTATAATTTTAATTTTTAAGAAATAAAATGTTTCTAATGTGTCAGCTATTAATGTGTATCTAATTTTTACAACTAGAGATTATGTGGTCTGTTTATGCCCTTCCAAATGATATAGAAAATGCACTATTAATAATTTTATGTTTCATTTCTTCCTGTATTGTATTGAACTTAAGCAACATTGTCTGTTCCACTATGCAAGTAGATAGTCAATGGCTCTCTGCCTACTACATAAGGTACCTAGTATATATAATATAACAATAATAAACCTCCCCTTAACTAACTAATGTTTTGATACTGAGTGCTGGTTCAGTATGATTGTAATTAAATAGAAGGAAACACAAATTCTTATATTAAAACTCGATTCTGTCTAATAACACAGGCACAAAATGCTCAAACCATCCCAACAGAAGTCCTTTGTCAAGGAACTGAGGGATCAGTACCCAGAACTGGAAGATGACACCAATGCCTTAGTGACCACTCTGTCAGAAATCATGAGGAATGTGAAAGCACCACCTCCTCCACAAGACTACTTCATTATGAACGGGATTATGTTTGAGTAAGTTGTATCTAATTTTTTATTTTTTATTTTATCCAGTTAAGATTCAACTGGTGAAATTTGACAGAGATAGGCTGATGATGATGATATTTAAGATGAAATAAGTCATCATCATCATCATCATGAGCCTCTAGATGTCCACTGCTGGACATAGGCCTCTCCTAATAGGCACCACTACCTCTGGTCCTGTTGCTTCCAAATCCAGCTGATTCCTACTGTCGTCTTAGGTCATTAGACCATATGGTGGGAGTGATTTTTTTTTCACTGAAATAAATCATATGTTGATAATTGATGTTAACTTGATCTGAACATCTGGAATTTTTAATAAAAAATATGAGTTTTGCTATATTTAAGTAAGACATGTTTATTATTTAAAATTCATAAATTTTTCTATAGGTTATCAAATTACCAAACAGCCTGTCTGTGTAACCATATGAAGTGGACTAGGGGCAAAAAAACAGTAACACATCTTTTTATGACTCATCATCATCATCATCAGCCTATTTCCGTCCACAGCTGGACATAGACCTCTCCAATAGCACACCACTGAGCTCGATCTTCAGCTCATCACATCCAACTGCTGCCAGCCACTTTCTATAACTCACATGTAAATATTATGTACAAGATATATCTGAAGATATTTCAAGTGATTCTAATATATAGTGAATATATCTTGCAAAAATTTTTTAGATGCCGTCATATTGATAATAATTATGAGCTTATGCCACTTAAAGAATGTTTCAATTATATTTTAATAATATGCTTAGAAATGTGTTTAAAATATGAAATAAAAATACTAACTATTATTTCTTAAATCAGTAGTAGATTTATTAATAATGAGTAAAACAATAATAAATTTAAAATGTTTTATATTTATTGCGTTAAACAATTGGGGTGATAGCAATGATTAAAATATGTGTGCAAATAATATTAAATTTTCTCAGCTTCTTCTTAATTCTGTGTCCTCACTGAGCTGAGGACTGAGGGTTGTGACCACCAAAGGTCATTGTGCTTGTAAGGGCTCTCCAGGCCTTTCTTTTTATGCTTAATAAACCAATAATTTTGACGAGTGTTGCACAACTCATTGTAATATAAGTATGTGGCATGTATGTATGTATGAAGTCCGCCAACCCACACTTGGCCGGCCCGGCGGACTACGGCCTTAACCCTCTCAATATGAGAGGAGACCCATATTCCAACTGTGGAATGTTAATGGGTCAATTATTATTATATTATATGTACCTACATAGATCTTTCCCATGGTGTGCCACAACACTAGATCCTCCGCAGATCTCATCCACTACCAGCCTCTTTCTTAAGTTCATCGGGCAAGTAGTAGAACGGAAAAGGCTGACACGATGATGATGATGCATGTACCTACGGTAATAGAGTAATAACAACTGAAGACAAGTACTCCTGACACTGTGTTTGACTAACAGTATTTGATACTATTCATTTTGTGTGTACACCATTTTATCGACATATTCTGCTGGAGGGTTCTCTACTTCTTTTTAGTACTACAGACACATATAATCTAGAGATGTTCAAAGCATGGTGAATAGACTTTGTAAGAGTGGTCTATTTATAGGACATCATTGGTTTTCCTCAGGATTCATGGCCAAACACTTTAATCATGTAAAAAAAGGAGTGTGAGTTACAAATGGAGTAAAATATTTGGTAAAAAAATTGATTCAGTTTCACTGAAAATTGATATAAATTAATTATTAGTTGTTACATAAATATCTTCACTCTAGGTCAAAAATCAGTAGAAAAAAATCCAAAAATTTCTATCTTTGCAGACCTGTTGTGCTTCTTTTACATGAGTTATTTATGTTTTTCATATTTGCAGATGTGTAATATGTGGTGCCATATCGGAGTCGATGCCGGCAGCTGGAAGACATTATCAGGAGAAGCACGGAGAACGGTACCTCGTATGCTTTGCATGTGGGGTAGATTTTAGAAGGTTGTTATATGAACATTACTTATCTAGTATATGATAAAAATTTGAGTTTACAGGTAGAAAATGTGTGTTGACGGGGCAAAGGAAAAATATGTGAATAAATGAAGCATTAATAGAATTAAAATTTGGTGTTACTGATTTTTAATAATATGTATGATATTATTTAAGGAAATTAATTCCTAGGTTTAATATCGTATTTGCTTGTAGAAAGAATGGAGCAGAAATAGATAATTTCTTAGTATCAACAGCAAATCTTTGTTTCTCATATAAACTTTAACATTGTAATAACAAAGGTTTGGTCGATGACAGATCCCAAGTCTGCGGCCGGTCGGAATCATTACAGGTTCACATATTTTTTGAAGGCATTTGGAAGGTGTCGTTGATATTAACATTGTATTCCAGTACAACCAACCTGTACAAGCACGAGAAGCGCTGCACGGCGCCCGACGCGGTGGTGGTGCTGAAGGCGCGCGCCAGGGTGCTGGGCCGCAAGGGCCGCTCCCGCCCCTACATACCCAAGCACTTCCCCGACGACACTTCCAGTAAAAAGTGAGCTGTGCTCTATTTTTATAACTAAGTAATTTGAGAATATTCAGATGTGATAGAGGCACTTATTGAGAAAGTTATACGATGTGGGTTTGCAGGTGGATCAGTAGTCGTGAAATTTGATTGAGCTGAAAATCCTTCTCGATTTAATTCTCCCAAAATGTTTCCCCCAAATTGTGCTAATAATTCTAACAATATAAACTTGTACTAGAGTAGCATAACAGGGTAGTCAGGGACGCAAGAGGGTTAGTGCCATAATTTGTACCTAATTCGTTGTTTTGAATTCAAATAATGGTTACACTCAGTTGAGATATAAGGTAGGCGTGACGATATATACATAGTTCTGAAGAGGAGCTGGAGATGTAGCTCAGTGATGTGCTATCGAAGTCCAGCAGGGGACGATGATGGGTCGACGAGGAAGTTAATACTTTTACTTGTGTAGTATAGGCCAGCGCTCCGAAACAACGTTGCCCGGTGTAAGGCAAAGTTGCGAGCCACGGCGTGGCACGGTCGCCTAGCGGGCACCTATGTTTATGACGGCGGGCGTGTGGCGCAGGGCCAGCGAGCGCAAGTACGGCTGCAGCCAGTGCCCGGCCGCGTTCGTGTCCAAGACGTACCTGCGCTCGCACGAGCTGCTGCACCGCGGGCTGCGGCCGCACGCGTGCGCGCTGTGCCCCGCCGCCTACACGTCGCTGGCGGCGCTGTCCCGCCACCGCAAGCAGCACAGCGACGAGCGCTACGAGTGCCACCACTGCGGCCGCGCCTTCAAGGTCAAGGCCGCGCTCGTCACGCACATGAACACGCACCTGCGTACGTACAGCAGCTCCGCCGCCGTCCCTTGGGTCCGCACCGTTCCACCCCGAGTAACATGTGAAACCTGCTCCACCCCGCAGCGGTGAAGAAGTTCGGTTGCGACCTGTGCGACAAGCGGTACGCGACCAAGGCGGCCCTGGTGCGGCACGTGGACAGCCTGCACCTCAACCTGCCCCCGCCCTGCGTGTGCAAGATATGCTTTAAGAGGTACCACCGTCGTCGGCCTTCTTTGGACTACCACCGCGTCGACTAATATATATTTATTGTTGAGATATTCTAACTGTCATGATGTAGAAAGTCATTAATTTAGAATTCATGGTAGGTTCGTAAGGATATTTGACGCTCGCTACTCTCTGCCTACTGGCGTCATGATATGATAATATTAGGTCCTTACATATGAAACTAGCGTTTTGATGAACTGGCCACTTTCACCTCATTTATCTAGGGTTTGGTTAGGAATTTCAAATTCAAATAAAGTTCAGATTTAGGCTCGTGTATTTCAGTTTCGAATTTCGTAATTCATTTGTTTTTCCGCCATTTAATTTTTCTTTGACTTCGTTCTGTTCACAAAATGGAAAACTTGAAATATCGCGTTATTTATTAATATGAATTCAATCGCGACACCAACGCTGCAGAAATAGCTCGAAGGGTTAATGATGTGTATGGGGAACCTACTGTTAAAGAAAGCACGGTACGTCTTTGGTTCCAACGTTTTTGTTCTGTAAAAGTTGACCTTCAGAACCAATCCCGTGGTCGACCGGAGACCTTTGTTGACAATGAAAAGTTAAGGGTGATCGTGGAAGCGGATCCATCCCAAACTACTTCAGAGCTAGTGGCAGGCTTCGGTGTGACCGACAAAACAATTTTAATTCACTTAAAACAAATTGGAAAAGTGATAAAGCTGTATAAATGGGTACCGCATGAGTTAAGTGAAGCACACCAACAAACACGCGTTCGAGTGCTGCGTCACATTACCCAACCGTCACAATAACCAGGGAATTTTAAATCGTGTCGTTACTTGTGATGAAAAGTGGATCCTGTACGACAATCGGAAACGCTCATCACAATGGTTGAACCCAGCTGAACCGGCCAAATCCTGTCCCAAGCGAAAGTTGACTCAGAAAAAGATACTGGTGAGCGTTTGGTGGTCTAGTGCTGGTGTCATACACTACAGCTTCCCAAGATCTGGCCAGACGATTACTGCAGCAGTGTACTGTCAACAATTAGAAATCATGATGAAAAAGTTAGCCGTTAAGCAACCGAAACTGGTCAATTGCTCCAGCCCACTGCTGCTTCTCGACAACGCTAGACCGCGTACTTCAAGACAGTGGTTGCTAAATTGGAGGAGCTGCGGTTGGCATGTATCCGGCATCCACCATACTCCCCGGATCTTGCTCCAACAGATTACCATTTTTTTCAGCATTTGGACAATTTCTTACTAGGGAAAAATAGAACTCTGATGAGACAGTCCAAACCGCCTTTAAAGAATTTGTTGCTTCTCGCTCTCACAATTTTTTTCAGCAAAGGAATCAATGAACTACCTATGAAATGGCGAAAGTGTATAGATAGTAATGGTACATATTTCGATTGGTTAATTACAATATTTCATAATTTTTTTTCTGCTTCGTTTTCGCTAATTTCTTATGTAAGGACCTAATAATGAAATGACTGGAGAAGAACGTATTTTTCTAGGTTATCCAAAAAAGATGAGGATAAGTATTTGGTAGCTTACATAGGTACTACTAAAACTAATAAAAAACAGCAAGTGCAGAATGCGTGATTGCAGTGCTAGAAAACGTCATAAGCAACCAGCAAATTTTTCAAGAATATTTTTATCCTTTAAAAACACCATTGGCGAACAAATTTTTTTCTGTGCATTTTCCCATACCTCTCAGTTTACAAAATTACCGTTGGACTCTTTAAATTGACCAATTTGCGTATTTAAATTTCTCAAGCTTATTTTACTTATATTTAACTGTTACTTTCCTGAAATTGTAAGAATAAAATGAATAGAATTACCACAATTAGTTGGCTCTCGGTGCTCTCTGCCTACTCAGGGACCGGCCGTGACGATATTATTATAAAATTATCTCGATAGTGTACAACATTTACGACCTTAATTGAAAAATAGCAATCTATTTATATTTGTTACGAAATGAATCTGATGTGAAATACCCTATAAAAGATGCGAAAGTGTATCGAAATTCGCAGAAGCCGTTCTATATGTTGAGCATTATAAACACTAACAAGACGTATCAATATGAGCAATATGTATAATATTGTACTGTTCATAATTTGTAGGAAATTGAAGCGTCTGCCAAATTGCATCCGCAAATAGTGGCATACTTAGATCTTTAATCGTACAAGAGTAACAAAGTACATCGGAATTAAATTTATTCGTGCATGCTCATTTTGCATGCATGCGCGATAATCATATTTTAATATTATTATTTACACAAGAAAAGTTTTTATTTATTTTGTAACGAAGTTAAAGACAATTTTAATAAAATAATAATTTAATTTTAATCTGACTTCTGTCAGCTGCCGTATTAGTAAATATTTAGTAAACATACAAATTTGTGTCCTTCCTACCACACCCACACCCAGCGTTGTGAAGAACGCACCGTGTTACTAAAGGACAAAAATGCTACAGACAAAACATAACATTATAACACTATTTAAAAAAACAACCAGGGGCCAATAACGAGAAAAATGCGTCCTGCGCTTATACAGGTACCTAATGATTTAAATTTTATTTGCTTTAACGAAGATCATCACCTAACAAAAATATTTGTACGATAAAATATGCTTGTTGGTGGTTCAAATCCTTCGTTTAGTAGTCGAATCCAATGTTAATTCACGTTTCGGTTTGTTTGGCAAGTCATCACGAATTATTGAGATGCAATTAGCTCATGTAGCAGGATGCTTTGTAACACACACCCACGAAATGTAAGCTTTGGCGTAGTGTTTCTGGTTCAATGTTGCTTCTGGTTGAAATAACATAGGTATTTGTTGAATATTACGATGTTTGTAGCCAATGGGGGCACATTCGCATCAACTGGCGGCAAATAGTTCCTATACTTCTCAAGGCCATTGTTACATTTTCAGTATGATTATTTGATGATGATTTTTTCTCACATGTGGAAATCGTGATATTAGTATGAATGAATAACAGTAGTGAGTGCGGATGATACGAAAACTTTTGTAGATGTATGTAGGAACTTGAAGTCCATAAGATGATGAAGATCACATGACGATGATATGTAGATAATATAATCTATCAAAATTTATAATTGAATCAGATTTATTCTGAAAAATTTACTTTATTGTCTTCATCATCATCATCGGCCTATTTCAGTCCACTGCTGGACATGGGTCTCTCCCAATGTGCGCCATCGCGCCCTGTCCTCGGCTTGCCGCATCCAGCATCTGTCTGCAGCCTTTCGCAGATCGTCATCCCACCGAGCCGGAGGGCGTCCTACACTACGTATGCCGAGCCGCGGTCTCCACTCCAAAAATTATCGTCTGTCTCCGTTATTGTCTGAAGTCTGATTATTTTTCATTTCAGGTTCGAAATGAAAATCACTGCTGAGTAACATAAAATCGTTACGCATATGTTTTCTCAAACGAGTACTCAGAACGATAATCCCAACATGTACAAGTGTATCGTATTAATTTTGTTGCCTTTTGCCATCTCTTATTTTAACAATTTCAATGGATATTTGTGAATATAGTTATTTGCAAAATGATTTTTAGAGTCTTTGTTAAAGCCCGATGTTTCGAATTTGTTTTACAATTTGATATCTGTTGTGAGCGCTGAAACGGTGCACCTTGTAATTCGCCAGTCATTGTTGTGAAAAAATCAACCTTGAGTGTCAAACTGTAGCTTTTGAAACCAAGTACAACATCGACATTCGACGTTAGTTTTTTTGTTGTTTTTTTTGAAAAGTAAAAGCCAACGCAGTGGCGGTGACGTGGGTCACAAATGTAGATTTTCCATTTTGTGTCATTCTTTTTATTTGTATTCTAAGTTTGTGTTCATTTGTGTTTAAATATTCTTTTTCAATTCTAATATCTTAATAATAATTTTAAATTAGTAATTAAATTTTGAAATCGCGTAGTCATTTGCACACACACAAGAATGCACGCACACGCACCCACATAAATTTGTGACCTGAGAGAAAAAAAGAACAATATTTTTTCCTTAAAGAAAAAAACCGTGAGGTAATGTTGACTTACTTTCACGGAAGTGTCCTTATACTTTAGCGCTAGTTACTTTCTTGATGATGTACTAACCACAATAACTTTTACTGATAAACAAAAAGATATGTAGTAAATTGCGGTAAGTTGTTCCAACCAAGTTTCATTTTAGTACTCGGACCTGGGACAGAAGTAGAAACGTAAGGGGCGAGAAAACCTGTGTTGTGATCTCCATCCCATATGTCGTGCGCGGTGATTGTGGGCAAAAACCACTTAGTAGAGGCCGATGTCGAGCATCGACTGAGATACGCTGATGTTGTATTGCGATGTGGTACTCGTGTGTGTTCTGTAATCACTATTATTATTTTAAAATATCGGAAGAAACAGGTTTACATAGATAAATATCTTCACGCCAGGTCCATTACGAGGTAGGGAAAGCACAGAGTATCTGGAGTTCTATCCTTGCAGACCTGTCGTGTTATTAAAGTTAAATAAGGTTATTACCCAAAAATGTAATATAAATTGTATTGATGTGGCCAATAAAGTGTTTCTTTTTTAAAAAAAATTCAAAAGATCCGGTAGCAGTCACAAGTGGCCGCCACTGCCAGGAACGCCGGCAGCCGACCTCGCACAGAACTGCTACAATCAGTTAATCTAATTAGTTAGAAGTTAAAAGGAGAAGAAAAAGTAGTTAGAATATTGTTATTCAGGGTTAAAATACGGATAAGAGTTTTGGGAATATGAACTGTTAGAATCATTATACTGGTTAGTAAATGTTCGTATGAGTGTTGTTAGTGTTACTTTGAGTACTTTTGTTAATTGGTCACAGACGCGTTTCTGTTTCTAAGGTTTGAGATGATCGAGATGATTTTTCATATATATATTTATGTACATGATTATATATATACGGAGACTCCGCCGCGACCTCGCTGAAATCGGCGGGAGCTCATATTGAAGGATCTCGTACAGGTCCAACACTAGTCGGGCCGTCGCGAAAAACGTACATGAGTTAAGCCGATACATATATAATCATGTATGTAGATAAACACTGGCGAGACGTTTATTAGTAAAACATATTTACGTCTTACAGCATCATGTACCCTCCTCCTTTTTCATCCGGGCTTGGGACCGGCATAGGCGGAGTTAATTAATGTTTCATAAAGTGGATCACATCCACATATGTTTCATGTAATTCTCTTTTGGTGCGCGGAAATAACGCTCTTACATATTCTGACACATTTAACATGGATATATTCCTTTTTTCCTTAGTTTTAATTGAACAACCATGACTAAGAAAACATGCATTATATACCCGCGTCTCATTCATTAGGTTGATGAAGATAATCATTTTACCAATATGTAGATTAAGCGATGAAGATATTTCTTTTACCATTATGTTCATTAGGTCGATGAAGTTATTCATTTTAACGTTCTGTTCAGGGACAGTCCCCGGGAACTTCGGAACCGCGCCGAGAAACAGAGGCGCGATAAGTTGAACCAGTCCATCTACTTGCTGTCGACCCTCGTGCCACCAGTCGTCGCTATGCCACGCAAGATCGACAAGACCACCGTCATGAGACTCACTGCACACTACCTAAGATCACATCAATATGGTAAGTGATATTGTTGCTTCACAAATTTGTACTTTGACAAACAAGTTTCTACTTGTTTTGTTTAACTTACAATGCCTTTTTGTTTACTTTAAAATGTTCTTTTGTTTACTTTAAAAAGTTCTTTTGTTTACCTTGAAATGCTCTTTCGTTTAACATAAACATGTCCCTAAATATTTTATTCTTAGTTTTAAGTAATCCAGCAAAGATACAACAATCGCTTTCGTATATATTATTCAATGTCGAGGTCACTCTGGAGACGTTAAATGGGTAATAACGAGGGGTCACGTTGTCGCTCCGACCCATTACCCACTGAGGCTGAGCCGTTGCAACCGATGTTGATCTATTGTAACCAAACCTTTGCACTCTGGAACATTTTAACTAGAAGAATTACACATTATTCACTAATGGAAAAAAATTCAATTACTTTCATGCTACTCGTGCATACAATAAAGTCTAACATCTTTAAATTTATTGATTCGATTATAATACAGAACTAAAAACTGCTTGTAATAAGAAACTGCAAATACGGTACGTATGGATAGATATTGGGCACTCGTTGCTCTTTGTCAGTCACGTTAAAGGACATGGCGTGATTATATAACCATAATAACTAAAATCGTTTAACGTGAATTCCAACTTCAACGAAACATTTTTCCATTTCGACATAATACTCCTTCTGCTTCTGCTCTCGTCAGCAAAGATAAGTCCCGCTCACTGGTCGGGTCATTGCTTTTACCTTCAAGAACTTTGTCATCTTGAGATTGAATGTTTACATTTGACGTAGAATTCGTGCTCGGTGGATATTATAGCAATTTAACTCTACGTGTCTGTAACGTAACTGTAACCTGTCTGTACGTGACGGTACTCTAAGTGTCTGTTGATCACAATATTTCTATCTCTTACCAACATATGACCACTGTGGACCACTCACCTGTCCATTAATATTGCTTTGACCGGAAATACCTTATTTAACATTTGTATCTCTATGTTTAGTGTTCGTAGTTCTAAATAAAAGATATTATTGGAAAACACATATATAATTAATGTTTTGCTGATCGGTGTCTGTACAGAGAATATATTTTTGAACATTTGTGACTGGAGGCGTTTATTAATGAAGTAGAAATAGAAGCAATGGTTTTTATCATTTTCGTCTGGTCGTCTGAGTGTCTATGCGTTTGTGCATGCTAATTTCTGAAACAGTTTAATTGATGTTAGCGTGGTTTTTGCTGATGTATTTGGTAAGCTTCTTTTAACATTAAATGTTTATTTCATTTCAGTCGATCCTTATTAAAAAATTAAAACAGGTGTCATAGGACACCCGGATGGAACGAAGTTCCTTTCGATTAATTAGTGAAGGAATTGTAATAAAATTTTATTTCTTTTAAGTTATAAAATATTTTTTTTATTATTAACATATATAATGTAATATGAACTTAATCAGTAGGCTCAATTTTAATAATAATTGGCTTGTGGTAAATGAAGTAGGCAACATATGTTTGGGATTCTATTTTATTTAAACTTCTTGAAAAAACTGCATCGATGGTAGTATTATATTTTGTTGTTGATTCTGCTGGATTATTGTTTATTCTTAAATCCGATTCTTCCTCTAGAAACTGTAGCAATGGTTTCGATTTTTCATTACTGAAGTTGATGTTAAAATCACCGGCCAAAATGAGTGGAAGTTTATATAAATTTTTGTAGTATCGTATAATAATAATAATGAATAAATAATAAAAATAATAAAATAATCGTCGCGACACCACACTGTTCAATGCGAAATAGAAAGATGAAACGAAAATAACTGGCATGCTTTCTATGAGAGAGAGAGAGAGAGAGAGAGACAGACAGAGAAACACGCGCACGCCGCACGGCTTACAACTAAAGCAAAAAGTGTCGTTACTACTTTTGGTCTTAATTTTTTCCGTCTAGCCCCCTTTCGCAACGCGCGATAAGGAACTTCGTTCCAAAAAAATTGCCTTTCGCTTAAAATTTTGTTAAAAACTTCACGAATAGTATCTATACTTTTATGATAAGTTCTAAAAATGTGAGGTAAAAATGGCTTGTAACCAGCTAACCACGAGTGTATGACAAAAAACAATATTATTATTACTGGATGTGTTAAAATGTAATGTAAGGAATGGATACAGTTAATATTATATGAAAATGGCGTAAATCACGCCCCACGAGATCCTCCCACTGAGTTAATATCGCTCTTTAATGTTACTGATACTCGTACATAGGTATTATGAATAGAACGCTTTAAAAATATTTTGGAAATCAGTATTTATTAAGGTCAACAAATATCATAATTGAAGTTCATATGAAGCAATATTTTTTTATTAAATGTAGATAAAATTACGTTTTTATTCGAGGTGTGGAAAATACATATTTAAAAAAAGTAACATTACGCCTGTAATCACTGAAGGGGTAGGCAGAGTAGTGTAGTATACCCCCACGTTTCACCAGTTACGTTTAAGTGCCACAATGGACTCCGAGTCACTACTAGAAATTCTAAATTAGAAAAATCCAATAGGGAAATACATATGACTGAATGTACACTTCAGTCTATTATAGTTACATCTTGAAAATAATCAACATATAATGACAGTTTCTTGTTATTATTATCATATTATCACGACGGTTCCATAATGGGTAGATAGAGAGCTTCGAAGAGCAAATTTCTCTATCTTTACAGTCTATACGTGCTTCTTGCACAGACATTACTCACTGCAGACACGCGCGCGTTTTTCGCAGCCTTACTTCCCCAACAGCCAACATCGTTTTATAATTTCTTGTGTTTCTATTATAAATGAAACCACGGGAACAACTTGTAGGCTCAATGAAATTTACAGATGTCTCAGTGAGTGAATCGTTTCACAGGCACCAAGCGTATTTGATCAGTCTTAACAATCGGCGGCTGTGGTCTTCTCAATTTGAGAGATTAGTTTCGTTAGTGTTGACAAACGCTGATTGGATCAACCAGATCATAGTGGTACAAACGCTGAATAACATCTGTGCGCAGAAGTTGCGGTGTGGGAATAAGAAATACCTTGAACATTGATTCTTAATAGACGGCGAATTGGAGAACTATTGGAGAAGTCTGTATCCATCGGTGGACTGGAATAGACTTATGATGACGTCATCATTGATCCTTTTGTAGTTTCGGTGCTATATACGGGTCTCCTTTTATAGAACAAAACGGGTCGAAGCCATGGTTAGCCATGCTGGTCAAGTGCGAAATGACCGATTAATGTATCTCATAAAAACATAATATTTTCAGCTTCTCTTATTTTTAGATATAAAGGAAAAATAATAGAGAAATTGCAATATTATCATAATATGACGGCGAGTGAGTGCTACTGCACTCAATCAGGTCGTCACAGACGAATTGTAATATACCTATATTAGATTAAGCATATTACTATTATATGTCTGACATTGACAGTGGGGACATATTTAATTCCAATTTAGGTGTGTCTAATCCAAATGACAAAAATTTTAGCACTTTTACGTAATTTTTAACTGTATCAAGTCTTACATACTTTCGTGCGCGTATTTTCTTAAAAAAGGGTAGGTATTAACATTTATCTTCATGCAATAATGAATAAATATTATAACTGTGTCTGTGACGACCTTAATGCTGTAAATAAATTTCTACTGGACACATATTATAATTGGAACCAATTCGTTAGTATACGTTTCCTAACGAAGTTACTTGTTATAAACTGCCGGTATAATCTCGTATTCATTCCTGCCAGTGCCAGCGCTATGCTCGACCTAATTTTCTAAGTGCATAGACAGTATTGTATTTTTGATTAAAAATTGATATGGACTACGGACCGATGGGCATTAATTTCTGTTTTGTTATGTCGTTGTTTCAATTTCGTTAAATTAGTAAATAATGAACCATTTTTATGTATGTTCGTGGATAAATATTTACATAATAACATTTATTAAACGTTCCTTTAGTATCTGTACGATGAATGTTCCAAAAGAAAACTGGAGTTGGACATCTATTTTGACAACATGTTCGATTTTATGTTCTTCTATACTTCTAAAATTTATGTGCTTATGCCCTAATGTTATTGTTTGTTAACTTAGTTTCGTTTTTGGTGTTTTTTCTAAAAAAATAGTTTAGAAACTATATCCCTAATTCGAAATAGGAGCAATTATAAAGCAAGATGTGGTTCCGTGTAATCGTACAATCAGTAATCTAATATTATGATAAAATATGTTATATTTACGACCATATTTATACATAGCCCATGAAAAAGAACCTCGAACAGTTCAGAGACTGGCCGGGTTAGTCCGATAAAACACGTAAGTTACGCCTAAGTTTAATCTTGTACTGACTGGTTTTAGTATCTAAGATAGTCCATAAAAATAAACAAGTTATTCTGTAGGTACGTTTACTTGTAACTATGTGGCTTGTAAATTGCCCTTACACTATATGAACGAATAGGAAACACGATTTCTGATCTGTTTTGGTGGCAGTGCGGAGTGGGCACTCATTGTATCCTTCAGCGCTGCTTTTGTCAGCGCAGGTCACACGTGCGCCAATTGTTCAGTATGCGAGCCGCGCGTATTACTCGTAGAAATTAGCTAGGCACCTTGCTGTAATGACGAAATAGCACCATACTAACTGCATATAAAGCATTTGTTCGATTTTAATGTATGTGTTTCGTTTCATTTTATTATAAAAAATGATTAACTGCCTCGTTAGCCTAGTACTTGCAAGTGCGATCGGGATCAATCTCCGGGGCGGACAAAGTATTATTGGATTTTTCTAACTTGAAATTCCCTGTAGAAGTACGGAGTCTCCCCTAATACATGGAACGGATAACATAACTAGAGAAAAGTGAGAGTACTAGACTCCTCTGCTTACCCCTTCGGGGAAACACAAGTACAAGGAATTTTTTTTTAGGATTAAAACTGTATTTTTCACGATCGCTATGTTTCCGTCTCCACTAACAAGACGCGTTGACCGCGAAAACTGTAGTGTTCAGTAGACGGAGTCAGATAGCGGGAAGTGAAGCGCATTCCTCGCAAGTGCCAAGTTGATTTCAGCGTGTTGTACTTCGATAGTGACGTCTCGAATTAAAATCGCACGATTACATCATTGCCTCGGATTTCAGTTATGTTAGTGGGTCCGCCTGTAACAAGGTACATCGTTTGTGGCATAATGTTCGTTTCTAGGATTTTCTATTTTCTTCTCATAGTATATTTCTTGACATCCTCAAACGTATTACACAGTAAGTAAATGATTGAATTAATGTATCAGTGAGCGGCGGTCCAATATTTAAATTTAGTGACTGACAAAATGTTATACGTACAAATGTACAGATCGTCAAGCGTGTTTTCTATAGGTCTTAGCGGAGAATAAAGACTTACTTGTATATTTGTTAATCTTCATACATGCTCGTCAGGTAATTGGCCTGTGACCTGGCATCGATTAATCTTTTAATATAAATAAATTGGAAATATACATACATATAGGTTACTGTTGATGGTTTCAATGTAGGCTCGGCTATATTTGATTTATTATCTAAGTAGAGTCGTTGGCTTGCAGGATACTCAAGTATTGGTTTCCGTCAGAATATGTTTATACGAGTATGTTACAGTGGTTGTTTTGCTTGCTCTTCGATTTGGTTTTAGCTCACATATAGCATAATGTTCAATGGATTCATCTAGCCGTCTAGCAAGTCCTTTTGAAGAAGGAAGTCCTTTAACTGACTCGTTGGCCGAGTGGTCGGACGCACGACTGCCGAACTGGAGGTCCTGGGTTCAAATCCCGGATCGGGTACTATGGGAATTTTCTAATTTAGAATTCCTAGTAGTGACTCGGAGTCTGGATCAGTGCTCCGTGTATGGTAATAGGCCCACCACCTGTTCCATGGGACTTAAACGTAACTGTTGTAACGTGGGAGTGTAATACTTTCCTCTGCCTACTTCTTCGGGGATTATATGCGTGATGTTACGATGTTACGTATTTAAAATCTACTCTTCTATCACGTTTAATTGTTTTGATATTTGGTGTCGAAATCATGCGGTAGTGTTGTGGAGTGCACTCTAATTTTAGGGTCTATGTTGTGGAGTTAAGTTAAAAGTAATAGGTCTTTACCAATGTAATTGCCGTTTTTCATGAAATAAATGAAGCGTATTTTTTTTCTATATTTTTTATTTCTATTAATCAAAGTAATCACC